>JBAMJV010006271.1:0-25808 GCA_037951105.1 Echinarachnius parma | reverse complement strand
TAATTACGTATTAAAATGGAAATTACTCTCATCTGAATAGATATCAACAATATACGCGCCGGGTAGAAAAGAAAACATAAACGAAAACGATTATGATTAACGATAATTGCCCTCAAGTTCCTTTCAATAGTTGAGCTGATTGCGGTCGCACGCCATGATATAACTACTATGTAATGACAGTCTGAATCGCTCTTGATGTGGCATGATTTCCAATGGTGTCTTTAAAAATGGACTTATTATATTTGAAGTATAACGTGACTGTAATTCATTCCCCTTCATTAATTACGTATTCAAATGGAAATTACTCTCATCTGAATAGATATCAACAATATAAGCGCCGGGTAGAAAGGAAAAAAGAAAAAAGAAAACGATTATGATTAGGGATTTGATACGTTCCTTTCAATAGTTGTGCTGATTGCGGTCGCACGCCATGATATAACTATACTATGTAATGACAGTCTGAATCGCTCTTGATGTGGCATGATTTGCAATGGTGTCTGTAAAAATAGACTTAATATATTTGAAGTGTAACGTGGCTGTAATTCATTCCCCTTCACTAATTACGTATTCAAATGGAAATTACTCTCATCTGAATAGATACCAACAATAAACGCCAGTTGAAAAGAAAAAAAACAAGAAACGAAAACAATTATGATTAAGGATAATTGCCCTCAAGTCTAATGAGATACCCTCCTTTAAATAGTTTGACTGATTGCGGTCGCACGCCATGCTCATGATATAACTTGTAAATGATATCCTGAATCGCTCTTGATGTGGCATGATTTCCAATGGTGTCTTTAAAAATGGACTTATTATATTTTAAAGGGAAAGTTGAGTTTTGGTAGAGAGGGCGCTAGACTACTTAATTGGTTTGTGAGGTAATGAAAAACTGAGTGTAAAATTTGAAAGAGCATAATATTTAAACAATAAAATCATCTTTGTTTGATCAAAATCGGTTCAGAAACGGCTGAAATATCCATAAATATAACAATTTGTAATAAACCCGGGGCCCCGGGTTTATTAGAGAATTTTGAACCAGCCGTTAAAAATTCAAAAAAATGCTTCCTCTTTTCAAAAAGTTACCAAATGGTATTTAAATAGTTGTTGGTCATTTCTCTATCTAATCATTATTTCAACAAAGCATCACATGCACAATATTTTATTCAAAATGGTTGAAACCGATGAGTGTTTAGAGAGCGCCCTCTTACGTTTTAACGGCTCTTTTTGAATGATAACATGATCTTTACTACGTCATTTGTAATTTTGTGTTCCTTTCTAGTTATAACTATTAGTTTGTAATGTAATGATGCAGGTTTTGGTTACTAAAATTCAGTTTCACTAAAACTGTACTCTCCTTACCAGAACTCAACTATCCCTTTAAGTAACGTGACTGTAATTCATTTCCCCTCACTAATTACGTATTCAAATGGAAATTACTCTCCTCTGAATAGATATCAACTATATAAGCGCCAAGTAGAATAGAGAAAGAAGAAACGAAAACGATTATAATAAAGGATTTTTGCCCTTAAGTTTAATGAAATACCCTCCTTTCAATAGTTTGAATGATTGCGGTCGCACGCCATGATATAACTTTTTAATGATATCCTGAATCGTTCTTGATGTGGCATGATTTCCAATGGTGTCTTTAAAAATGGACTTAATATATTTGAAGTAACCAAGGTGACTGTAATTCATTTCCCTTCACTAATTACGTATTCAAATGGAAATTACTCTCATCTGAATAGATATCAACTTTATAAGCGCCGGGTAGAACAGAGAAAGAAGAGAAACGCAAACGTTTATGATTAGGGATTTGATACGTTCCTTTCAATAGTTGAGCTGATTGCGGTCACACGCCATGATATAACTACTATGTAATGACAGTCTGAATCGCTCTGGATGCGGCGTGATTTCCAATGGGAAATTAACACCGGTCCCCGATGTCTTTTTTTGTAATTATATAACGTACTATCTTTACATTTCACATTAATACGTGGTAAATCTATAACGATATATTTTCGAGCTATTATTTTGAGGTTACGTAAAATTACTTATTTTTTAAATTGAAAGTCAACATGTTGTTTAAAGGGCATCAAGCGTGGGGATGCTACATAGCGGGTCGCCATTTTGAACTGGGCTAGTTTGCGCGCACCGCATGACACTGAGCTAACGTGCATTACGCACCGTGCGCAACGCGTATGCAAGATGGCGCCGCGCATCTCATTTGACGAATCTGAACTACCTTTAATAGAAGATGGCACTTCTCGCGCGTATCATCGAAGCGAAGAGTTTTTACAAAATATGTATTACTTTCATTATACGTCAATCAATGCTGTTGATGTTTTTGAAGAAAATTGCAAAATTACCCCGAGGTTTAATCAACAATAGATATCAACAATTAGCGCTATTTATATACAAATGTGACATTAGAATGAGATATATTCCTTCCAACATTTCCAAGTATTCCCATCGCACAACATGATACCCTCTGATGTTGTTTTGCTTTACCTTGGCTGTCGTATATATTGTTCCGAAGGGAAATCAGCGTAGAACATAAGTGTATTTTGTTTCTTCGTTGATACAAACATAGTTTAAATTGATTGTGTTTACTTGACCTTGAAATGTTATTATTACCCTAAAAATTATATGTTTTCAGGCAATTTTCGTTTACATAGAATCGCCATAAGTGTTGGTTGTTTAACGTTAAAAGTCATTCGAAATTGGAACCTGTATGTAGCAATATTCATGATTAGTTAAATATAATAACAATGTTATTTTAAATATAAAGCCACAGCGGAAAGGGCCCTGTAATCTGTAAAACTATGTTTCCATATCTAACTTAGATGACGGGTGCGAGTCAACAATAAAATAATAACAAAAATAGTTTGTCATACTCTACATTATGCATGTAAAGGAATCCCACTTTGGTATTCTCTACCAAAGCGTGTCCACGACTTGGCATGTAGGACTAAAATAACCGATGCTCTATACACATTCCATAGAGCATCGGTTGTTTTAGTCATGCGTGCCAAGTAAGTAGTGGGCACGCTTTGGTACAGAATGCCCACATTTTCAGTATTCAACGCCAAAAGGTGTGATACTTTTGCCTTTTTTTTTGTGGCTCCTGCAAGTAGGAGGGGGTTGCAATTAGATTTCGACTTGTATACATACACCAAAGTGAAGGGCTATCCCGCTTCTATGACTTTTGCTCCGCCGAAAAAAAAAATGCTCACGTTTTGAGCTCGTCGGGTGAGAGTGAGAGGGCGGTTTATATGGCGATTTGTTTTGGCTAAATTGGTGGGTCTGAGCCTCCTCTATTGGTTCATTAATATGATACTATAATGGTAACTACTTTGTTTGGAATGAGTATGTATATCTACCCGCAAATCGCTGCGCCCAATGACCGGTGGATAGCAGCCGCCGGCCGTAAGATACCCCCCCCCCCCCCCCCCCCCAATCCACACTCACATACACACACAAATGGCGTCGTACGGCCGCATTATATACCGAATCGTAATTTGTGACCTATATGCTTATTATACGGTATACCCGGACTGTCCGGGTGTCACTGGAGAACATATTGCGCATCTATAGCGTGATCCATCTCTTTGAACTCGCGATAATGTAGGGTAAAATGGTTAAGATAGTCGAAACACCCTCAAGCACCGTGATATTTGCATCTGTGATCAGTCGCCTTACGAAATTACACACTTTACTCCCGATGGGGATGGGAGTCGTCGTCAGGAATTGTTTGAGCAAACAAATCAGCGCTATATCGCTTGCGTGTGTGCACTTGAAATACCCTGGAGACATATGGCGACCATGCTATGCCAAGACGGTTAGCGCGTAGCCATGGATGAGGGGGGGGGGGGGCGCTTAGGGGCCGCACCCCCTCCCCTCTCAGACTTTTGGAAACTAGTTTAATACTTGAACATAATAATTTAATCGAAAGTAGGATTTATATGACACGAAGAAATATAACGAGATGACTAAAATTCCACGAGTACCCATGATAGATGATTGGTAAGCTAGTCGATATTTCTTTAAAAAATAATTATTAAACATCTACAACATCGATGATTTAGATTAATTACAAATTAATAGTTGTTGAGTTTCATTACTATACTACATGACATATACGAAATGAATAGTCATTACCTATCAAAACCATACAATATGTAAACGTGCGTCAAGTTAACGTATGAACCCCCCCCCCCCCCCCTCCCTCCCTCCCCCACACACACACCCACACCCATCAAGCGAGACCCCTTTCTCCGTGTTTAAGCCTTCCCCACAGGTTCGGTGTGACAGGGATAAGACGTGTCCATGTGTCCAGGGCAAATTTAATTAAGGGATATCTGTTTAAATCACTTCGAAAATGTGTATTTCTTGTGTGCGTCACGTGTAAAACAATGTTTCATGGCATATTAGTTCACTTTTTATTTATTTAAGTTATTTTTTTATTGAATTAAAGGGATAGCCCCTCTTTTGCAAGCCAAATTTCAAAAGTTGCGAGGTTATTGTCTTATATGAAAGAAAATGTCATTTAATAGCATGCCTAAAAAAAATTAGGGCTTGAAATCTCTTTTTTGTGGAATTATAGACCTAAAACTAATAAACCATCGTCCAACGGTTAATTGTGCATTATATGTGTATTCACCCAGTGAGGAAGTTCGTACACGGATTCCAAGAAGT
The DNA here is from genome assembly GCA_037951105.1 of Echinarachnius parma. NCBI lineage: Eukaryota > Metazoa > Echinodermata > Echinoidea > Clypeasteroida > Echinarachniidae > Echinarachnius > Echinarachnius parma. Next base: position 21,113 of record JBAMJV010006271.1, on the reverse strand, counting down.
ACCACAACGCTATGCGTGATCCCTACGTGACCCGCGCTAGCTACGTGACCCGCGCACATTAACAATATCATGACCGCACACTAAGCAAAATAACCACACCTCGCTTAAACTGACTACATGTAATTACATATTTTTCATTTTTGAGATTTTTTCCGTGACATACTTTTACAAATGTCGGCTTCACAATACCTTTACAAGAATAAGTACAATATTGTTGTAATATTATGCTAAATCAGTTAAACTCTTTTATTGACCGATATATAGTTTGATGGAGGGACGCATTCGTTTTTCATTCGTAGAATCCAAATTACAGGGCTGTTCGATCTGATTTTTTGTGTGTGTGTTACATTCATCCCCATCCGTCAACTGGAAACTGTTCAGACGTTTTTGTAAAAGAGGGACTGTCCCTTTAAGACACAAGAAACGTTTAACGTTGTATGAGTGATGTCATCCGCGTCGCTGTGACGTCATGTATTAGTAAATGGGTTGTATGAGTGAATTACTGTTTGTTTTGATTGTCCGTATGTATGTGTTTATGTGTGTATATGTTTGTGTTTGAATGTGTATGTGTGTCTCCGTGTGTATAAAGGCTCGAAAACGGACACAAACTAGGATTTTAAACTGTCCGAATGACGTCACTGCCAATTATCCCTGGCTGGCCACTTATCCCTGTCACACCGGCTGGATCTTGGCGACGCCAATGTGCCAACTGAAGATTTTTACCGATCGATGGTGGTGAACATTGATTTAGATTTGTAGAGATGTAAAGGTCGTCTTGTCCCCGCGCTTAAATGCAACCAGACTTAAAGGGATCTAGTAACATTGTCAAAATCCACAAAACTTACTTGGAAATCTAGCGCCTCTCACATGTACCTCATTGTATTTGCATAACCAATAGAAGCCGGGAACAGCTTTCGGTTTTCCACATTTTTTTCTTCCGTTATAAAGATGTATGTCTGATTAAAGTGTTCAAATTTTAATATAATTATCTACTCGATAATTATAACTGCGTACCAAATCAGTGCAATGAATAAGCAAATATCACTTTGCATGTTCGTTCATTACTCGGTCATTATGACATTCATTCACAGACATTCAAAATATAGTTGTTCACACAATATCACTATTAAGTGTACGTTACCAGATAACAAAAACGCACATATTATCAACCATTTGCCAGTTTGTGCACATGTCAAAAAAATTACTAGATCCCTTTAAAGGGGTAGTTTAGTTTTGGTAGAGAGGGCGCTACACATCACAATTTTTTGTGAGGTAATGAAAAACTGAGTGTCGAATTTGAGAGAATATGCTATTTTAATGGCAGAATAAACTTTATTTGGTCAAAATCGACTCAGAAACGGCTGAAATATCAATAAATATATCTGATCTTATAATTATTTGGGGCCCAAATAATTAGATGATTTTTAGAAAAAAATTAAAAAATGCTTGCACTTTTTCAAAAATGTTCAAAAGCGTTTTAAAAATAGTTGTTGATGATCTCGCTATCTACTCATTATATCAAAAAAACATCACATGCATAATTTTGTATGAAAAATGGTTGAAACCAATGCCTTTTTTAAAAGCGCCCTCTTGTGTTTTAATGGCTCTTTTTGAATGATAACAGGCTTTTTACTTAGTCATTTGTAATTTTGTATACCTTTCAAGCATGGTGGAGTTATAACTATTAGTTTATAATGTTACTGTGCAGGTTTTGGCTACTAAAGTTCAGCCTTACCAAAACTAAACTACCCCTTTAAATGTCGTGCAATCAGACTTAACCATGTGATCCGATGCATCATGAATCCCACCAGTATACGCCTTGAGCACATCAAGCACATAATCTTTTCGGATCGTTCCTCTGCTTCCTCAAAGGCTACAGGCCTTCGCCTGGCATGCCTAGTATTGACCGACCAATGCCGAGCTTTATTTTGTTTCTGATTGTTGTTGATCGATTTCTGGAAAGGTTTTTAAAAGACACGAAGGTCGCCCCGCGGCTGTCAGCCCTATGTCTGTATGTAGCCGAAGATCATGAACCTAAACATTGCGGCACATTCATCATCGTAATTATAATCACTATTAAACCTTCGAGGCTCTTCCTTAGAATTCTCCACATTGAACTTGAAGCTATGCCGATTCATACCAAAAACGATTCCGTTCCTGGTAGATCGATTGATGGTGGCAGATTGATTATAGACACTGAAACTCGTCCCATCTTTATGCTTAAAGTTCTCACAACCGATAATAAAGAACATTCTCACGATGCTGCTAAGATACCATGTACGAGTACAAAATCGCGTCGGAGATCTTCATTATGCTTTATTTAAGATGAGCTTTAACCTTCGTCGACTATTGACCGAATAATGCCGACCCTTCTTCCGATTATTTCAGATCGTTGACTAATAAAAAGGTTAATTTTTGGGACAAGCTTTAACCTCGTCGAGTATCGGCCGAATAATGCCGACCCTTCTTCCGATTATTTCAGATCGTTGGCTAATAAAAGGTTGATTTTTCGGACAAGATTTAACCTTCGTCGACTATGATTGACCGACTATGCCGACCCTTCTACCGGTTGTTTTAGAAGATCGATGGCAGCTGTAAAGATTCATTTTTCGGACCAGCTTTAACCTTCGTCGAATATCGACCGAATAATGCCGACCCTTCTTCCGATTATTTTAGATCGTTGGCTAATATAAAGGTTGATTTTTCGGACAAGCTTTTAACCTCGTCGATTATGATTGACCGAATAATGCCGACCCTTCTTCCGATTATTTTAGATCGTTGGCTAATATAAAGGTTGATTTTTCGGACAAGCTTTTAACCTCGTCGATTATCGGCCAAATAATGCCGACCCTTCTTCCGATTGTTGTAGATCAATGGCGGGAAAGGTTCATTTTCGGACCATGCAGATTTAACCTTCGTCGACTATGATTGACCGAATAATGACAACCCTTCTACTGGTTGTTGTAGATCGATGGCAGCTGTAAAGGTTCATTTTTTCGACCATGCATCTCTAACCTTCGTCGACTATAATTGACCGAATAATGCCGACCCTTCTACCGGTTGTTTGTAGATCGATGGCAGCTGTAAAGGTTCATTTTTCGGACCATGCATCTCTAACCTTCGTCGACTCTAATTGACCGACTAATGCCGACCCTTCTACCGGTTACTTTAGATCGATGGCTAATAATTTGAAAGGCTGATTCTCAGACGCAAATGTCGCCTCTTCCCTCCGCTTTCATGTCACGATAAACCGCTGATCCACTCTGCCATGCGGATTAGCAGCAACTTGAGAACATGGTCTTGTCGGATCCTAACGGCCCGGTCACGTATCACCGGATATAACCGGATAGCGTAAAAGGATGCCCGACGAATAGAACATATTTTGCGAAATCAAACTATCCGGTGGCGGAAGTCGTTTCCATAGCTTCATGCGCAAAACATTCCGTCGGATAGAACAACGTACATCGCCTGACAAGCATTAACGGGCAAGAAACGCATACGAACGGAGACGAACGGATTGGAAATGTTACTCTCCGGCGGTATGGTTGGGTATCTGTTTACGCTATCCAGTGAAATGTGACCAGGCCTTTATCAGGCTTCTTTTTTATTTTATTTTATTTTACTGATCTAGGACAGAGTCGGCTTTGCGTAAAAGAAAATATGCCCGAAGCATTGCCGAGTATTGATGGAATGGCGCCGAGCGTTGTTCCGAATATTGGCGAAAACATTCCGAGATCTCGTCACTTTTCCGTAAAGCATTTCGCAAACGATATACAAGAGCATACCCCACCCCCTCCCCCCCCCAAAAAAAAAACAACAAAAAAACAACACCAACAACAACAACACGGTGGATGGTGACTTCTTCCACGAATCTCGGTCGTCATGCCCGATGTCAAGCTCAACGATCGACTTCTACCACAAAAACAAACAAACAGTTAACTGTAACTGTTTTTACCCGTTTACGGTTATTGCCAAACTACAATGTGACTCTAAAACGTAAAATATGAATACATCGATCACGTCAAACGTTCTCATTGACTATCATTTAAAATTTAACCAACATACATGAACGATTTATTGAAAAGCATATTTTTTTTTTCTAGCGCAGTTTTTGAAAACTTGTATGAAATATTTTACATTACCATACTGATACAATTATATTCTGTTTATGGTCTTTAATATTGAAGGCTCACGCACAATCGTTCTTATTCACGTCTGGGGAAATCACTGTAAATTAAAGAAGCATTACCATTTAAACGGAATAAATAATCGGGTTGTTTTCCATGGATAAAGTTCAATTGCGATTACTAGATACTTTTGTTTCTGACGCATGGGAATAATCAACAATCAGGAAAAAAAACCGTTGTGTCTTCCTTTTCTACGGCATCGATGCAATCCCATGGAGCGTAATATAATATATTTTGCCTGATGAGACGTCTCTCCAGCCGCCTGCGCAAAATAATATAAACACAGAATATTAATGAAAAATGAAGACTTATTTTTGCAGACGCGTGGCCAAGACATGATGTAAACATTGTTAACTTCACATACTGCTCTAACATAAACATGTACGTCGAGGCAATTTAAAATGAATGGCGTCAACTTCAATGACAGTGCTGAGATGTTTAACATTTAAATACGACTGACGCACATTCAAATTGGAAATAGGGAAGCCTGAAAAATAAAAAATAGTCAAAATGGGGAGAAATTGAGAAATGTGAAAATACATTTGAGGATAAAGGAGACTGGAGAAAAAAAAATGGTTCATGTAAACTTTTACTTCGTCTCGATTTGACGAGCATGATGTTACATGACTGTATACCCACAGTAGTGTAGCGAGGTCGGACCGATTGGGGGCACATTAATTTTCTCTTTTTTTTTTTTTTTTTTTTTTTTTTTTTTTTGGGGGGGGGGGGGGGCACGCCTTATGTTTTTGTTGTTGTGTTAGTGTTTTTTCACAAATTATTGGGGGAATAGCCCCCCCCCCCCCCCCCCAACCCGGTAGCTACGTCACTGTATATCATGTATGCACACAATTGCCCTTTTCATGTTAGCGAATATCGAACATGACTTCTCTAATAAATCGTCGCTTTCCCTGACTCACTCACTAAATGTCACAAGTCTCCATCCGGCCATAACACAAATAAATGCATTGCGGCAAATTGAGTGCTTTATATCAAATTGAAAGGGTATTATTAAATCGCGGGTTTGGATTTAGGCTAAATTGAATGTTTCATAATGTTGCATTATTTCAATTTGAAAAGGGTATTATTAAATCGGGGGTTTGGATTTATATAGGCTAAATTGAATGTTCATAATGTTGCGCCAGTTTCGTGCATGCCTATTACATAAATAATTAGGCATAACTGTCAGCTTCCCTGTACTTATTAGATGTCAGTCTTAATACGCAGCTACATTAAAGGGATATTTCAGTTTTGGTTTAGAGAAATCATTTTAGAAAATATTTACCAAAATGGTTTGAACATTATTTTTTATGATCTCTCCATTGAATACCTATTTCAACCAAACATCACATTCACATTGTTCTATTTAAAAATGGATGAAATTTGAGGTGTCTGGAATGCGCCATCTTGAGTTCACAGCTGCTTTAAAACAAAATGAAAACAACCCTGTACCATATATCACATGTATATGTTTTACTACCGTTTACACAACATTGAATTACAAATGTTATTTTTTAATGACAACTTACAATTTGTATTTAATAAAATTCTGTTTGACCGAAACTGTACTATCCCTTTAAGACTGAATTAATGAAAATGGAAAAGCCTCTTATATCAAATTGAATGGTTATGATTACAGTTTGGAATCGGATTTAGGCTAAATTGATGTTTACGTCAGACTGGCAAATAAATTATAGAATCTTATCCAGGCATTTACGGATATGGCATTGACATTTGAAAATCAAATGTAGTGTGTAATTAAGTGCTAATAAATCGGGTTAGCTATATGTAGGCTGAATGTATGTTCAGATTTCACATACTGAACATTTCAAGCGCTCTATATTATATGAAGAGCTCATTTGCAAAAGGGGTTAGATCCACTTTTTTCAACTTTGGAGTAAAGCAGGTTTCTTTGTCAAACTTTGTACACATGCCTATGGGAATATGAAAATTGAACTTTCTATATTGAGTGATTTTGAGTGAGTAAATTGTCCCAAAATTTTGATTCTACATAGTTACGTAGCTTATTAATGTACTGATATCGCTAACTCAATTTTATTTTATGGAAAGTGGATCTAACCCCTTTTGCAAATAAGCTCTTCATATTATTTAAGTAAATCATCTGTGATTGAATATCAGGTAATGAATTACACGAATGGGTAACATTAAAGGAGGGGTTCGGACGATTTTCAGCATTTACCAATCAAAGAAGCAATATTTTTTCAACATATTGCCTTTGTCCCGACGAAAAAAGACCAACTGGATCATTCACAATCCCTTTTGGACTAAATAAGGTAACAGTTCTTGATCGAATCTGCCGCCAGTGAGATCTATCCCAGCATGCAATTTTCGTGACGTCGATGCCTCACTTTACTGCCAATACAAAGCAAAGTGAGGCTGACGAGTCACGCGATCACGTGATAAAAATCGCAAGCGTACAGAAAATAGACAATGAATATCAAAAATTGCAGACACAAAACAATTGAGTATAAATCATCCTGATGGGATATTTATTTGATAAAAATATATTACCAATGAGTAATTTCTTTAGATTTTGGAACATTTATTTTGAAATCGTCCGAACCATTCCTTTAACGAGAGATTGAATTTCAGACATAGTTCAATGTAACTAACTCAACTCAATTGAACAAACAAACACATATTATGCTGTCATATCAACCATACATGCCAAGACGCGCGCATACAATTATTACACACCCACTAAAGGAGTTAATAACAAACATTATTATAAGTGTTCTGATTATGCCTTGTTCACTAAAGAACGCCGGTCCACTGCACGTACATTACTAATGCAATAATCGAACGAAATATTGGAAATTGCAAGCACAATGCAGGGGCCGCGGAAAAGTTTTGAAAGTGAGGGGGGGGGGGGGGGGGCTGACCTCATTTGGGCTGTTATTATAGTTATTATTTTGTGCTTATGTATTTCTTTGTTTTAAGCCAAAAAAGTTGGGGGGGGGGGGGGGGGCTGCAGCCCCCCAGCCCCCCCCCCCCCCCCCCGGTTCCGCGGCCCCTAAAATGTACTTTAACATGTTTAATAATACGCGGGCGATATTATATAACACTTTCTATTTAAAAGTAATGTGTGACTTAAAAATGTCGAGACGCTGGATATTCGGTCGACACCCTCTAGTCACCGCCACACACAGAGCCGACTCGATCCGATCCGACTGGTTTTAAGTCAGGCTAGAGTCGGTTTTGCTCAGTCGGAGCCAAAACAACATGTTGAATCGGCCCCGACTGACTTCCCACTGGCTCCCGACTGGCAACATTTGAGTCGTGGGGCAACGCACACAGAATAAACCCGAATGTTTTTTTTTTGTCGGGTCGAGTCGGCTCTGTCTGCGCTGGGCTTAAATAATATACAATTATCAATTCACGATCCGTGCCTAATACATGTCCAGCGATGAATAAGACGGTGTAAAAAGAGGGTCGCTGTTTATTATAAGAGGGGGAAGCTTGACCCAAAAGCAATTTGATTTAACAAATTAAATAAACCGTAATTTAAATACAATTCTTTGTGTGTTTTTTGCGGGCATACCAGTAGTATGGGGAAGCAAGAGTGCCCACAGAGAGAGGGCTCTAGGGCTATATTGTGCCCCTCCCCCTTTGCCCTCCATTATATAAAGAGCTTAATTCCAAAAGGCGCTAAATCCATTTTTTATATTTGAGGAAAAACTGGTTTCTTTGTCTAACTTTGTACACATGCCTATGGAAATATAAAAGTGAAACGTTCCATATTTTGATTTTGATTGCGTAATTTGTTATAACAATTTTGATTTCTAGATAGCTAACTAGCTTAATAATTATGAATGTACTGATGCCGTTAACTAATTTTTGTTATGGAAAGTGGACTTAGCGCCTGTTGGAACTAAGCTCTTCGTATGTCAATGTATAATGTATTGGTGTTGAATCGTCCCACTCTCTTTATCACCTGTTCGTCTGGGAGTTTTGAGTATTAAACACCCCTTAAAAATAGTTACACACTAGCTCGGAAATGTGTTGAATTTAGTCATTTGTTTTAGCTATAAGCACGACCTTCACCACACCTCCGCCCCAAGCCCCCTCTATGACTATCTGGACCAACATGTGGATAAAGAAATGCAATGAAACCAAGGAGTTATATGTACAGCATGATTAGCTCATACAGAAGCATTGCCCCCCCCCCCCTTGTCTGCCCCCATTTTCTCCTCCTCTATGCTCCTGAACCACCTGTGGTGTTGCACGAAGATTCTAAGTTGGACCTAACTATTATGGAGAGCCATTTGTATTCTTGGATTTAAAAAAATATATATATTCAAAAGCAAAACTTAAAGTATTTTAGACTTTTTTAATACAAATTTACATCAAGAACACGACATATCCTTGATAATAGAAAATATAAATGATTTGAAACAACAATGTATGCCTTTTAAAAGAACTTTTACAACAATTTTTCAAAGACACTAACGGCTTTCCATAATGTTTAAGTCCAACTTGGAGTTAAGTTCAACTTGTGATCTTTGAGAAACACCCCCAGGTGACCACTCTCTCACACCTCACCTAGGGGTTTTAAATTACACCCCTCTTACATCACACCTTTAGTGTACGCATGTTAAGTATGCGTCAATATGCATAGTACATCAAGGACGCGTGCATCCACTCCTTTCTCCTCCTTTAATGTGAATCCAAACGATCCCTAAACTCGACCCCTAAAATGCCTAAGGGTGAATGATGCATTCGATCTATACCTCTATATATTCTATCTCCCCAATCACTTTCCTTTCCCCCTCCTCTCCCTCTCTCCCTCTCCAGCCATAAAGTAAAACCAGTCGATCCATTGACTCGATCCCTGAGGCCGAATGATGCATTCGATCTATGCCCCTATTCTAACTCCTTAGCCCCTTTCCTCTCCTCTCTCGATCTGCCTCTTCTGGCCTCTGTCTCTTCATATTATACCCCCTCTCCATCCCTCTAACCCGAGTCTGCCTCTCATTCTCTCTACAACTACTCCACTTTCTATATCATCCCGTTTCATCTCGACTCCGTTTCTCTCAGTCTCTCTAGTGCCTGTCTATATCGCTTTTAGTCTCCACCTCCCCTTCTCTTTCTCTTCCTCACTTCTTCTTTTTTTGACTTTCGCTACACTTTAAGCCCTCTGCAGACAGAGCCGACTCGACCCGATCCGACTGGTTTCAATCAGGCTATAGAGTCGGGCCCGGTCGGACGGAGCCGATTCATCATGATGAATCGGCCCCGACTTGCATCCGACTGTCTCTCGACTGGCAAATTCGTGTCGCGAGGCACTGAAAACTGCGCCGATCCGACTGAAAACCAGTCGGATCGAGTCGAGTCGGCTCTGTCTGCAGAGGGCTTTATACTCTCCTTCTAAGCCCCTGGATTTCCGTAGTACCCATCTCATTGTCCTGTCTCTCTCCCTCCCTCCCCTCTCTCTTTAACCCCCCTTTTGTCAATCTCCCTCTCCATCTCTTTGAGCCTTTCTGCATCAAATTCTGTCTCCTCCACCCCCCCCCCCCCCTCTCGCTCCCCTCTCTGATACAATCTGTCTGACCATCTCACTCTCCCTCTCTATAGATCTCTTTTCGATCTCCCCTAACACTCCTCTCTCTCTCCCTAACTCTTTTATCTCCAACCTTCTCCTCATGTCATGGTCTTTATCCATCTTCCACACCACTCTCTCTCTCTCTCTTCACCAAGTTCAAATAATATACACCCGCCTTCGTACTTAAGGTGCTGCACTTCCCGTGAAATTCTGGGAATATAAATACCAAGAGGCAAGCATGCAGTTGCATTATTGTAGACCATACTTATGGAACTCCGATGACATATATATATACAAGTCAAGAGGCAGAGCGTAATTTCAGGTCATAGTAATGGAGAAAGGGAAAGGATTACTAATAGCCCGGTCACATATCAACGGATTGCGTAAACGGACGTCAAACGGAGAGCTAAATATTCCATCCGTTCGTCTCCGTTCGTATGCGTTTCTTGTCCGTTCCTTGTCCGGTGATGTACGTTGTTCTATGTTTTGTACATAAAGCAATGGAGACGACTTTCATCACCGGATAATTTCATTTCGCAAATTTTCTATTCGTTGGGCATTCGTTTCCGCTATACGTTGATATCTGACCGGGCCATTAGGGGCCGTTTATGCATTGATTATAATATGTTACACATTGATATGATGGTATGTCTTTTAAAGATTCCCTTTATCTAAGCTCCACATTATTGTCTCCATTGTTTCTAACGTCGAATTAAAGATGACAAGACTTGTATACTGATGTACATGGAATACATTGGAATTTTTGTTTAACTGAATGGACTTTTCATTCATCACGACGCGTTGCTATAGAAAGAATCAATAAACTAAGGAAGATTTAATACATTGAAAGGATGACTTATAATACTTTATCCTGTGTTGTAGGAGACGCATTACTAGTATAGACAGTATAACAGGGAGATTTAAGACGATGAAAGAATGGCTTTATATCAAACTTGATCCCGTATAGCAGGAGACAGAATCGAGATGTATTTATTTTTTTGATTTTTACTGGCATCCCAAGGTCTCGATGTCGTCTTCAATCACACTTGTCATTGACAAAAGTCACTCAGTCTGATCCAGGCTTTAACCTTCACCAGACATGGTCAATGTTATTAAATATGTTTGCGCAAAGTGGGAGGATGGATTTGATTCCATTTATTAAAGGTGCACCTATGAATTGTCAGACATTGCCCAAAATGACATTTGAGACTTCAATCCTATACCAAAATCGTTGTAAGATATGTCCGAGGGATGTGGGAAAGAGAACACTGCTTTCCTGGTTAAAAAAAGCGAACATTTGCGTCAGCTTTTACAATTAATTACAGTTTGACGTTTATGACCGTTTATAAACGCTCTTGAGCTGAATGATTATCAATGATAGATATCGTCATACTAAAGGGGCATTTGAAAAAATCTAACCCTATTTTATTCATCTCTTACCATAAAACAAACAACACGATAAAGGAGAAATGTGGAAGCTCAAATTAATTTTTGTGGAGTTAGACACTTTACAAGTGCACCTTTAAACGTGTATGAATATGAATCTCCTAATATATGATGGCCTTTGGAACTAGGACGTTGGATTTGGCTGTTATACCCCTTTCTTTTTTTAATGTGTGTAGATTTTCTAATTGCGCCCTGAGCACCTTGTGAATAATGGAAATTGCGCATTATAAAACTCATATATTATATTATTATATACACAATATTCCTGTTATACGTACGAATTTTGCCGAGTTATCATACTAAGCTTAGTAATAGGGCATTTATGGTGATCACACCAATTATGCTAATTACACACATTTCTTACAATAATAGCTGGCGATACAATATCCATTTGCTATTGTTGAGTGTCACGGGAGAGAGTTATAAGCATGATTGCGGGAAAGCAATCCATTAATGGACTTTTTATTACAGTGGCCTGCATAATTATGAATATAATAATGAGCGACCCATCACTTTACGGGAATTGTCTGACGAGTTAATGTGTGGATACTAAAGATACAGGGGTTCCACGAGCTTTAGAGACCATGAGATTCGGGCCCCGTAGTCATGGTTACGTAGTGTCACTGAAATAATGCACTTTGCTCAATTCTGCACAGAGCACGGTGGGTGTTTGATCATACCGCGATAATAGGGTGTAACTTTAACATACTAAAGTAGTCGCTTTTATGCACACCACAGACAAACACATTGCTTCGCTTTTGGTATAATATCATCATAATCATCAGCAGCAGCAGCATCATCATCATCATCATCATCATCATCATCATCATCATCATCATCATCATCATCATCATCATTATCTTCATCGTCATCATCGTCATCATCGTCATCGTCATCATCGTCATCATCATCATCATCATCATCATCATCATCACCATCATTATCCTCAACGTCGTCATCATCATCAGCATCATCATCACAACCATCATCATCATCATCATCATCATCATCACCATAATCATCACAACATAAAAGCACGGTCCACACAAACGTTGACCCATCGATATTTTAGGCAAGGTGGTTCCATAGACACTGACACGTATTTATCTAAGAAAACATCCCCATCATCATCATCATCATCATCATCATCATCATCATCATCGTCATCGTCATCGTCATCGTCATCGTCGTCATCGTCGTCATCATCATCATCATCATCATCATCATCATCATCATCATCATCATCATCATCATCACCAAAACAACACACAAACACATTCGACACAAACTTTGACCTGTCTCTATTCGAGGTTAGGTGGATCCATGGACACCAACGCGTATTTATCTAAGAAAATATCCCCACCCACGCGCTTGGTCGTGACATTTTCAATTTGTCTCGTCCGTGGAATAGATGCCAGTCTTGCTTTCTTCAATAATTGATTCTTGTGGCGGAGTAAAGGTCTAATCGACAACACGCTTCCATTGATTAGTTTCTGTGTCCATCAACGTAAGCAGTGAATTATGATGATCCGAACAAAGAAGACTATTATTTATTATTGTGCGATTAATCGCCCCTATTTCTAAATCAGATGAATTTAGGTTATTATGGGTATATATAATTATGCGATCCTTTATAATACTGACCGTAGAGTTAATATTTCTGTAACGTGTATACAAAATTATATTATGTGGTTCATCAGGGTGTTCCCAACAAGAGTTTGGATAACGAAAGATTCCAAAGGGAGTCGTCCGCTGAAGTGCTATAATCACTCGTAACATTCATTATAACTGAGCTATGATATCGATACAAATAATTTATTCAAGCATTTTCTCTATAGTTTCTTTATCGTCTACCTTTTCATCACATTCTTGTTAATACGATACGGGTCGCACGGTAGTAATTATTCTCCCCATAGACTTACACACTATAAACCATGATTTCAATCTAACATAAAATGAAAACGATTGCATGAAGTTTTCTATTTTTTCATATGTATCTATATCATGGTAGATCTATCAACAGAAAAAAAAAAAAAAAAAAATTGATGCAGCGGAAAATTAATTAAATGAGCCTTGAACGAAGAATACATATTTGTCCATGGTCTTGTCTAAAGGATTCCAGATCTGCATGCTTTGCACTGAATAATCAACAAAATTCATTATTTAAGTATTGTTTCTGATTTATTTTCTGAAAAAGAATGACGTCATCTTTCCTCCGTCACTTTAAAAAAAAGTCGAGGCGGATTAATTACTACCGTGCGACCTACGTAGTTCATAGCACAGTGTTCAAGTATTCATAATGTGTTCATCATTGTTGCTCCGTGACGATTTCCGTGATGTTGTCAAAACAGTGTTACCATGGTTACGTCTAAAAGAACAACTTATATAATTGATTGAGTGTACAACATTGTATTCGGAAATAGAGTTGGTTTCACTACAAGGGCCCCGTTGCAGAAAGATATACAATCAATTGTAAGTCAGAAAATTTGCCCATTTCAACCAATCACATTTGCGCATTTAAGTGCGTATCTCACCGGGCTGGAGACTAGTTGGCGACTAGTTGGCGACTCAGTCTCCGCTGGTCGCGGAGACGTCTCCGCGACGTCGCCGCGACGTCTCCTGGAGACTAGCCGGGTCTCCGGGGAGTCGCGGGAAAATCAAACATGTTCGATTTTCGACCATCAGTCGCGGAGACTAATTTTTTCCGCGACTGGGGAGACGTCGCAGCGACGTCGCCGCGACCTACTGGAGACCAAGGCGACTGAGAGGAGACGTTGCGGAGACGTCTCCGCGACACTACTTGACGTTGCTTGACCCACTTTAGAGACCACGTGACTGAGTTCTTTATCATTTGGTACAGTTTGTTCCTGCTCCCATGGATACGTCGCGGAGACGTCTCCGAGACTTCGCCTTGGTGAGATTGCAAACCATTTTCGGGTCTCCCGAGTCGCCGCGACTACCGCGACTGATCAGTCGCGGCAGTCGCGGCGACGTCTCCGCCGGTGAGATACGCACTTTAGACCACATGATCTGACTTACAATTAATTATAACTTACAATCGATTGTATCTCTTTCTGCAGTGCATTATGATGATCCGAACAAAGAAGACTATTATTTATTATTGTGCGATTAATAAGGTCTTGAATTTATTCGAAATAACTTCTGCCAATGTGTATCAACAAATTATGTCATTTCATTTTATTTTTCAGCAATTCGTTTGCGGATTTCGTTGGCTTTTCTGCACTGTCATCCAAACTGACTGCGCAAGAACTGGTCAAGAGAAGATGCAATAGTTCAAAGCAATTACAATGTATATCAGCAAACTTTGACTATTCAATCTTATTTGTCAGCATATTATGTGTGGACATCGTTGACTTTACTGCGAAGTCAACCATACCAACAACACAAGAACAGAAGAACTTATCATGAGAAAATGCCTTGTTATTTTGTTTGCAGATATTGTTACTGCAATGTCCTCCAAACTGACTGCGAAGGAGCTTGTCGAGAGAATGAATACTAACAAGTTATATCTTTTTATTTTGTATTTTCAGCATTTTGTTTGCGGATATCGTTGGCTTTACTGCGATGTCATCCAAATTGACTGCACAAGAACTTGTCAAGACGCTAAACGCCCTCTTCGCTAACTTCGACAAACTAGCCGACGTAAGTTTTTATTCAATTTTTTTCTTCAATTTATTCATGTTTCCAACAAAAACTTACAAATCAATTATAATCATTTACAAAAAAATAGAGATATACAAAGGCCCTATTGGAAACAAGTGGGGTCCACTAAGCAGTGCTTGTGATATTGTGGACCCCTCAAATAATCGTTAGGAATAATGAATAATTAACTTAAATTAAGTAAGGTTAATCCATTACTCAAGCCTCCACCCTAACCCTTTTATTACTTTCCCATCTGGGCAAGTAAAAACCTTTAATGTTGTAATTTTACTAGCCCAAATAAAAAATGTGAAAAAATAAATTCCTGATTGTTTCTAGATAATATGTATATAATTATGTAAGGAAATATATTTATCTCTATATTTGAACAGAAAAGGTTAGTTGCCCAATCGGAAACCAAATTAATAAGCCCAACCGTTAAATTTTACTTGCCGACATCAATTGTTTACTTGCCCCGGGCATTACTGGGTAAGTTATAGTGTCAAGCCCTGCAATACTCCTGCATTTTTATATTTATTTTCATAATTATTTAAAGAGATCAGTAACTCTGTCGGAATCGACCAAACTCACTCGCATCTCTGGCGGTTCTTGCATGGTCTTTTTCTACTTACTATTTATATAAGTATGGATCCAGATTTAGTTTTACAGTTTTACAGTGTTTTCATTGTTATTAAGATAATCGTGAGTCAATTGGAACATCCCAGGTATAATTTATGTCACATGTGTACAAACTGCTGGCAAATAACACTTTCATTTTCACTCATTACTCGGCAATATGGCATTCATGTAAAGGGGTAGTTTAGTTTTGGTAGAGAGGGCGCTGCACATCACAATTTTTTTGTGAGGTAATGAAAAACTGAGTGTCGAATTTGAGAGAACATGCAATTTTAATGGCAGAATAAACTTTATTTGGTCAAAATCGACCCAGAAACGGTTGAAATATCAATAAATATATCTGATCTTAAAATTATTTGGGGCCCAAATAATTAGATGATTTTTAGAAAAAAATAAAAAAATGCTTGCACTTTTTCAAAAATGTTCAAAAGCATTTTAAAAATAGTTGTTGATGATCTCTCTATTTAATCATTATATCAATAAAACATCACATGCATAATTTTGTATTGAAAATGGTTGAAACCAATGCCTTTTTAAAAAGCGCCCTCTTGTGTTTTAATGACTCTTTTTGAATGATAACATGCTTTTTACTTAGTCGTTTGTCATTTTGTATACCTTTCGAGCATGGTGAAGTTATAACTATTAGTTTATAATGTTACTGTGCAGGTTTTGGCTACTAAAGTTCAGCCTTACCAAAACTAAACTACCCCTTTAACATGGAAATTAACACATAGCATTCAGTGGGCTTATCATGTATTATTTTATGTATATCAATTATGTACTAAGTAGCTATGTTACGTTATATTATATTATTTCAACTTTATTTTTTCTTCAGACGAACAATCAACTTCGCATCAAGATTCTTGGCGACTGCTACTATTCGGTGTGCGGGGTGCCCGAACAACGAGACGATCACGCCGTGTGCAGTGTGCAGATGGGACTCGACATGGTCGTGGCTATTGCGTAAGTGCATTAGGGGATGGAATTGCCAGAATTCGGCCGTGCCAATATTATGCCATGTTTAAAGGTGCACCTGTAAAGTGTCAGATGTTGCCCAAAATGACATTTGAGACTCCAAAACCATTGTAAGATATGTCCAAATGATGTGTGAAAGTTTCATTGAAAAAGAACACTGCTCTCCTGGTTAAAAAAACGAAAATATGCGTCAACTTTTACAACAAATTACTGTATGACGTTTATGAGGTTTATGACCGTTCATTAACGCTCTTGAGCTGAATGATAGATATCGTCATACTAAAGGGGCATTTGAAAAAAATCTAACCCTATTTATAGAAACAACACGGTAGAAGAGAAACGAGGAAGCTCCAAGTAATTTTCGTGGAGTTAGACACTTTACAGGTGCACCTTTAAGCGGGTAAATATACTGTATTTTACGCTTCGTGGCTTTAGGGTAAAACTTTACTTTATTTCATTCAATGTAATCTCAACTCTGTATTTCCATTTGTTTATATCTTGATCCAATGATTACATTACACTGCTGAGTCTTTCTTATATACACCTGGACAACAGAGAATCTGTTTGTATTCATGCTACATTGATTCACGTATAACTTAACCATATTTTATCATAATCAATATGTGATTTTATCTAAATTCTTTTTTTTTAAACTTAATTTTAGTGCGGTTCGGAAGAGCACGCAGACAGGAGTGGACATGCGAGTGGGCATCCACACGGGCGCCGTGCTGGCCGGGGTGATGGGGCAGAAGCGATGGCAGTTCGATGTTTGGAGCACGGACGTTGTGCTGGCAAATCATATGGAGTCCGGCGGCGTACCTGGGTACGAAATAGAGTACAGAAGCTATGACGTCATCAAAATCTATTTTTAGAATTTTACAATTTTAACTTAATTTTCCGAAAGAAAATTGTCGATATTTGGACATTATTTTTCATGCTCTTTCGGAAAATGAAGTTCAAATTTGAACATTCTAAAAATAGATTTTTGATGACGTCACACTTCACCACTCATAGATAGAGGAAACTTGCCTCCCTGATCTTCCGTCTCCGGCTTCTACTTCCTCCAAAATCCCCCTTCTTTCCTATTGATACCCCTGCCCATAGGCGTCGATACTTACGTAATACCTATTCATCAGGGGGGGGGGGGGGACACGAATGAATAGATCATCCCCCCTGATGAATGGGTATCAATGACAGATCGACGCCCATGGCATGCCCCTGCCCCTTCTTTTCCTGGCCAGCCATGTCAGTTTACCGACGCGACGTGGTGCTGACAAATAATATTTGAACTGCCAGTGTCTGACCGGGGAGTATGATAATATAGAACAGGGGGAATGAGAGAGACGATAAATGTTAATTCTGAAATGAAATTAAATGAAATGGATTTATCGCCAATAGTGTTCAATATTTACATTTTTACTATATATTCCGCAGTCCAGATTAATAACAAATAATACATTTTAATGAAATAATACATTTGGTTGATCGACAAATGGAGCTAACCAATAGCAAAATGCTATTACCCAGCTAGCCACCTGACGTCGGGCCGATGTCGGAAGTTAGTTGCCGGATGTCGGCATATATCGCCGTTGGCTCGAGGTTAAAATGTCCGCCAGCCCAACATCGTCACGACGTCATTTTTGTGATATATTGGCATAACGTCATTTTCCGACAATGGCCCAACATCATGTCATGACATCGGCCCGACGTCAGGTGGCTAGCTGGGTAGCCCCAATAATACTACATTACACACAAACAAAAATGTATTTCCAGCTAAATTAGTATGATTCTATCAACTTATTTATACTATTATTTTAAATAAATTCTTCGTAATTAAGTGTTTTATAATAATTGTATTCGCTGCAAAGGTATTGTTTTAATGATTGGCAGAAACTTTTCCATCTAATTCTCCAATTGTATTTCTTACATATACATTTGTTCACGCGTGTCTCTGTTTATACTGTATTTTCTCTATATAGCCGCGTTCACATATCACAGACGACCTACGAGTATCAGAACGGGGAGTATGAAGTGGGGCCCGCTGAAGGGGATACGATGAATGAAAACATCCATCTAAAAGCGTTCACATTTATTTTGCAATTGTTTGTATTTCTTAGCGTTCACATGTGTCTCCTTTCGTTTTATCTCGTGTATAAAGCCGCGTTCACATATCACAGACGACCTACGAGTGTCTGAACGGGGAGTACGATGTGGAGCCGGGAGAAGGGGATACGAGAAATGACAGCATCAAGCAAGCTGGTATCAAAACCTTCCTCATCAAAGTCAAGAAGAGCACTCAACCGGTAAATGAGGCTACTTATAACATTTATTTGGCACTAGAGTGATATCAATCATACCGAACGGGGAGTATCTCCTTTTAGGAAACGGCGTTACCTAGACAGAAAAATCCACCTCGTTATGGGATGGTCCTTTAATATTATGACGTCATACTATCCACCACCATCCCGAGATCGAGAACGGGTGAACAAACAAATCGTGAGAAAACCCTCGAAACATTGGCTGATTTTTCGGACTAAGCGTTACCATGACCATTTACACAACTACAGTCTCGTCAGTCTGCATATCCATTTATAGTCCGAACAATCAGCCAATGTTTCGAGGGTTCTTTGACGATTTTTGTTTTCTCACCCGCTCAGGGGATAGTATGACGTCATAATATTAGAGGACCCCCCCCCCCCCCCCCCCCCCCCCCCCTCCAGAACGAGATGGATTTTTCTGTCTAATCCATTTATTGCATTCCCTAGATAAATGAATCTCTAATTGGGGGCCCATAGTGATTGGGCCCTTATAATGCCAAATTATAGAAATGGCGAGATAATCTTACCATCCTTCTGATCAGTCCTAAGTCCCGGCACCTTTAACGAATTTATATAACAATTATTCACGATAATTTTTAAACAGTTCAGCTTTGAAATATGTTCTTGAAATGTGTAATTGATTTGTTTTTAAATTTACGTAATGATTACAATCGTTATCATTAGGCCATGAAAAATAAATGGTTGGATTGGCGTAACCCTGCCCGACCCTAAAAATACCACCGACCCTAAAGGTTTTTTCTGATTTTTTTTTCCCAATTGCGATATGTGTTATTTGTGTGTTATATGTGTGTTTTTGTGTATTTGTGCGAATCCTGAAAAAAAAAAAAAAAAAAAAAAAAACCTACCTACCTATACCCTAATGTTTGGTTGCCCGTTACTCCAATCCAACAATTTTTTTTTGTTGGCCTTAGTATTAATATTATTATTATTATTGTCATCATCATCATCATCATCATCATCATCATCATCTTCATCTTTATCTTTATCTTTATCTTTATCTTTATCTTCATCATCATCATCATCATCATCATCATCATCATCATCATCATCATCATCATCTTCATCTTCATCTTTATCTTTATCTTCATCATCATCATCATCATCATCATCATCATCATCATCATCATCATCATCATCATCTTCATTATCAATACCACGATACTACTATTATTAGTATTACTATCATCAGTCTCATTATCATCATCACTCTTATAATTAGTTTGTCTAATTATCATTGATTCAACTAGCAGTCAAATGGAACGGTCATACGGACAACGCGGGGGATCCGGACGAACCAGCGATGGAGAGCGTGCCGGAAAACTTCGACAAGATCAAGAAAGATGAGGTGAATGAAATTAAAATCACTTACTGGTTCAGAGGGGTGTTTTATACAAAGATTATAAGCCGTTAATTTCTTCGTAAAATTGTTCAAACAGTTCTTTTGAAAAGGCATTACTGCTAATACAAATCAGTTATATTTTTTTATTAGCCAGGAGCCTTGAAATTATTGATTAAATTTGTGTTGAAGTTCTCAAATACTTGTATTTTGTTTGATATTGAATGTTTTATTCCAAGGCTAAAAAATGGCTTTCCATAATTGTTAGGTTCAACTTAGAGTTAAGTTCAACTTAGAATCTTAGTCATGTTAGTGAAACACCCCAAGGACTTGTCCCAAATATGTTTGTGCTGGAATTTGTGGAAGTAGTCTTCAACTGATTAAGTGAATAGGGAAGATCTTGGATAAACAGTTACAAAACGAACAAGAGAAACACATGTTTTCGTTTCTTTGCAATGTGCATTAACATGGCAACAATATACCTTTATTTATCATCTAGAACTCATCTAACCCCAATTATATAATTATATAATAAAATCATTATCAACACGTTATACAATGTATCCACTTTAATGTATTTCATTATTTTTTTGTAATTGGAGAAAGAGTTCAATTTCAAAGAAAAGAGCGGAAAGGTGTAATTTGACCCGGAAGTAGAAATCATAATGTTGCACCATTTAGCAACATTAAACCAGCAACGGTTATTGAAAAACTTAGCCTATTGTATATGATAGCTTACTTGATGAATTATGATAGATTATCATTACGGAAATTGGTATTTTGTCATATTTTCGTAGATGGAGAAGGAGTTCAATTTCAAAGAGAAGAGCGGGAAGGTGTCATTTAACCCGGAAGTAGATAACCGAGCGGAAGCGAAGGAGGAGAACCAGCAGTTGGATGAGGCTATTGCTGAGCGGGAGAGCAACACGTAAGATGGATTCTACAAAACTTTTTAAATCTGTCATTACTGGAAG
>JBAMJV010006270.1:0-30979 GCA_037951105.1 Echinarachnius parma | reverse complement strand
TAGGTATTATGTTATGATCATTTTATAAAGACCATTAGATTTGCTATACTTTTGAAGTTATTACTAATGAATAAACTAAATAAACTGGTGAGCACGAAACATCAAGCCTCTTTATGGCTTTTAATTGTGCACCCCTTTTCCGAAATCATTAATTGATGATCTTTTTATTAACAAATTTCTTGAATGGTTCATATTGTAAATCTTGCTTTCATTTCTCTTTTTCTATGTGTGTTGTTTTTGTATGCTGTTAATGTAAATAGTTGTAATTATTTTGTAATAAGTTGTTTAATCTTTTTTTATTGTATATGAATCCTTGAAATCATGTATTTTAATTTTAATTTGAATCGGAATAAATGCTCAAATGAATTTATTCGGATCTGATTTTGAATTATTTATGTTCTTGTGCATCAATAATATTAACCGTAATCTGACAAGCTTTTTTCCGGTTTACAATCAAAGTTTTCAGAAATGTTTGATATACTAAGGGAAAAATATCTAAAAGTCGTGGGAAGCAACCTGAGGCCTTTGTTTTTCCTCTATTTATTCACTAATATCTCGTTAAATTTCACTGTGACATGGATAGTTTTCCAAATCAGAAAGCGTTTTTAGAGTGAATTACCTTCCATATAAATACATACCCGTTTCACAGTGCGTTCCTGTATAATACGGTGTACAGGTACACGCATAGCCTGGGAGTGTTTCCACACAAGTAGCGTAGTTCATGCAGGGGTTACTCAAACAGGCTGCTTTTGTAAAGACAATAAGACAACAACAAAAAAGCTGTCATTAATAAAGGCCTTGGTCTCTGTTCAATCACTTTTCTACGACTACCCCCCCCCCCTGACATAAATTTGGCTGACAAAATACCCCCCCCCCCCCCCCCCATGGTTCATCACGAACATATAAACATATGAAAGGAGATCTTTGTCCATTTTGTTTTCATTCTGTGAAAGGTTTATTGTGAGCATGACGGTAACTGACGTTACGGTAACTGACGTTACAATGCTTTATCTTTGGGGTTTACATGAAACTGATTTTGTCACTGTTTTTACACTACATGTTTAATACTGATATCATCAGCAAAATATCAAACAATGCGAAATTGGGACCTATATTGCTAATTGACATTAAACATGTATGGTAAATATATTACTCATTGCGGATATAGTATCGAAAATAATATCGCTAGTGATATTCGTTTGTCTCGCAATGTATGGTCAACATTGAATCTGAAAGATCGCGACGTTTTGTATGCTACTGCAATACTTTGTCAACCCAACATTGGCCCAACGTCATTTTTTGATGCTGGACCTACATCAACATTTGACAATGGCCCAATGGCAAACGTCCAACGTAGGACCAACATCAAAAACGTAAAAAGAAATTTGAATACATGCATAGATGCATAGATTCCACGTTCGATCCATACATTTTGTTTAACCTTTCCAGTCATTCATAATTCATAATTCTATAAATATCCTATTCCTACACCTATTGCCTAATCCTAAAGCTATCATCCTATCGTCCTACGAATACAGGTCGCAATCGGTAAAATATATATACACCTCGTCTTATCATGTATGTTTTGTAATGGTTAGTATATTGCAGAGCGTTGATTCTGAAATAATAATTCATAACACTTTTTACAGGTGTTATTTATATTCTTATATATCTTTATAAATCATATACAGCAGCAAGGACATGACAAAAATATATTCTTTAATACAAATATTACAAAAATTGAAATTTTACATTTCACTTACGATCACTTATAATCGATCATGAATTCCCCGATAGCAATACTTTTTTTTTTTACTTTTGAATTTATTTATGTACTAGTATTTGTAATCGATTAAACGCAATTCAATACAATGTATTCAAGATTCCCAAAGCAAGTTGACAGAAATATTATAAGTACCCAGCTGGCCAGCTGACGTCGGACCGATGTCGGCACGTTGTCGGCAAGATCGCGGTCGGCAATCAGACAACGCGCCAACATTACTCCATTGTCGAATTTAAGATGGAGGTTTTTTAATTGAATGTCGTGCACTGACGAAAAAATTACGTCTCAATTAAAACGTCCTGCCAATATCGCACCAATGCCGAAAATGATAGCAATTTAAGAGGTCGATAGAGGGTTGTGAAATTAATGTCGGGCCGATGTCAATAAACCAACAGGAATATGACATCTCAAATATGACGTTGGGCCAATGTTGTACCGATGTCGAAATATAGCATTTCAAGGGGTCGGTAAATGGTTGTGAAATTGATGTCGGGCCGATGTTTTTAATTGACATCAATATGACATCACAAATATGACGTCAAGCCGATATCGCGCCGATGTTAGAATTGGCAGCAATGAAACAACTTGGCAAATGGTCATTAAACTGATGTTGCGCCGAATATAATCCGACATGAATGACGTCGGGCTAATTTCGCGCCGATGTTGGAACTGGAAGCAATTAAAGAGGTCGGTAAATGGTTGTAAAATTGATGTCGGACTAATGTTTTTTTTTTTATTGGACATCAATATGACATCTCAATTATGACGCCAAAGCGATATCCTGCAGATGTCATAAATGGCAGCAATGAAACTAGTCAGTAAATAGTCATTAAATGGATATTGTGCCGATGTCAACAATTCGACATGAATATGACATCTCAAATATAAAGTCGGCCTTACATCGCCCCGATGTTCGAGCTGGTAGCATTTTAAGAGGTCGGTAAATGGTTGTAAAACTGATGTCGGGCCGATGTCAATGATCCAACATGAATATGTCATCTCATAAATGACGTCGGGCTAATATCGCGCCGATGTTGAAACTATACGGCATAGATGTCGAAACTTATAGCAATTTTAAAGGTCGGTTGTGAAATAGATATCGGGCGGATGTCATTACTCCTACATAAATATGACATCTCTATTATGACGTCAGTCCGATATTGTGCTGATGTTGGATCTGGTAGCAATTTAAGAGGTTGGTACATGGTTGTAAAATTGATGTCGGGCTAATGTTATTAATTGGACCTCAATATGACATCTCAATTATGACGTCACACCAATATCCCGCCAATGTCAGAACCGTCAGCAATGCAACAAGTCGGCAAATGGTCATTCAATTAATGCCGATGTCATTAATCCGACATGAATAAGAGATCTCAAATATGACGTCGGGCTAATATCGCGCCAATGTTGGAACTGGTAGCAAATTAAGAGGTCGGTCAAAGATTGTAAAATTTATGTTGGGCTTATGTTATTAAATATACATAAATATGACAGCTCAGATATGACGTTGGGCGAATGTTGCACCGATGTCGGAACTGGCGACCATTTGCCGGCTTGTTTCATTGCTGCCAACTCTGACATCGGCAGGATATCGCTTTGACGTCATAAATGAGATGTCATATTGAGGTCCAATTAATAACATTGGTCCGACATCAATTTCACAACCATGTACCGACCTCTTAAATTGCTACCAGATCCAACATCAGCATAATATCGGACGGATGTCATAGCAGAGATGTCATATTTATGTAGGAGTAATTACATCACCCCGACATATTTTTCACAACCTGTTACCGACCTTTAAAATTGCTATAAGTTTCGACATTCTGTGCGGTATAGGCCCAAAGTCATATTTGGGATGTCATATTTATGTCTAATTAATAACTTTGACCCGACATCAATTTTACAATTTACAATTTTATGGCGTCATCATTGAGATGTCATATTCATGTCTAATCACTGACGTCGGCACAACATCGGCACAACAACCATTTACCAACCTCCTGAATTGCTATCAGTTCCAACATCGGCGCGATATTAGCCCGACGTCATTCATGAGATGTCATATTCATGTCGGACTATTGACATCAAAGCAACATCAATTTTATGACCATTTGCCGAGTTGTTTCATTGCTGAATGTTCTTACGTCGGCGGGATATCGGCCTGACATCATATTGTCGATATCATATTGATTTCCAATTAATAACATTGTCCAGACATTACTTCCACAACCATTTACCGACCTCTTAAATGGATACCAGTTCCAACATCGGCGCGATATTAGGTCGACGTCATATTGGAGATGTCATATTCATGTCGGACTATTGACATCGACACTACATCAATTTAATGACCATTTGCCGAGTGTATACATTGCTGCAAGTTCTTATATCGGCCTGATATCATATTTAAGAGGTCACATTGATGTCTAATTAATAACATCTGCCCGATATCAATTTTACAACCATTTACCGACTTCCTAAATTGCTATCAGTTCCAACATAGGCGCGATATTAGCGCGACGTCATATTGCACATGTCATATTTATGTCGGGATGTTGACATCGGCTGAACATCGATTTCATGACTATTTGCCGACTTGTGTAATTGCTGCCAATTCTGACATCGGCGCGATATCGGCTTGACGTCATATATGTGATGTCCAATTGAAAACATCGGCTCGACATCAATTTCACATCCATTGACCGACCTCTTAATTTGCGATTTCTCCGACATCGGTATAACATTGTTCTAATGTCATATTTGAGATGTAATATTCCTGTTCGATTATTGACATCGGCCCGACATCAATTGTACAACCCTTTACCGACCTCTTGAACTGCTCGCAGTTTCGACATTGGCGCGATATTCGGGCGACGTGTTATTTGAGACGTCATTTTTATGTCAGCACAATGATATCGGCCCGACATTCAATTGCAACCATTTCGCGACGAATTCGCATTTCGCGTAAACTCGACATTGGCGTAATGTTGGGGCGACATCAGTTTGCCAACCGCGATATGCCGACATCCAGCCAACAACTTTCGACATCGGCACGACGTCAGGTGGCTAGCTGGGTAGGGCCAAATCTCACTGGCATGCTTTCGACGTAAATTGAATTTCCAACGATATTCCTGCATTTAGGTATCACAATTTCAAGTCCAAAAATGCAAAAGCTCCCGTTTTTGTCAAAATCTGTACATAATTAAACAATGAAGTTATCATATTTTCTTTCACATCGTAGGTTAATGAAGCAGGCGCGCCGGAAACAGTTTTGGATTTGGGGGGGGGGTGGCAAAGACCTAAGGGGGCTCACGATTTCGTTCGTGTAGGGGCTCATGCCCAACCACACTCACAGGGTAACCAACTTTGAGCCAGAGGTGAGACATTGTGGGGAGCGAAGCCACCAGGTCCGAGGAAGCGAAGAGACTGAGCGTAGGAAGGGTGTGGGAGGGGGGGGGGGGGGGGAGGGGGTGTCTTCATTCCCACGTTAGGGAGCTTTTGCATTTTTGGACTTGAAATTGTGCAATCTGGTGCATACCTGAATAGGAAATTCGGGCTTTAGATTAACTGTATCTGGGAAAGCAGGTTATGATTTGATCGACCAGCATTTTTAAATATAATTTTCACGAAGAAAACAAAGAATTGGCACACTAAAAAATATGCACCCCAACACACACAAATATTGTATTTATTGTCATACACAGTTCTAACATAAACCATATGCCACATTATCTATTCAAAAACATAGCCTATAGCCAAGAATGAGTCCCGAGGGAGCGAAGCGACCGAGGGCTTGGGCAGAGCCAGAGGGTGGGGGTGGGGGGGGGGGGGGGGGTCTGGGAGGGGGTTTCCATACCTCCTTCAAAGGGGAAGATTGTGCATGTATAAACTTAAACTGGTGCAACTTGGTGTACGTCACACAAGCAGCCAGAGCAATGCCAGCCTACATGAGAACTACGTCGCTAGGTACAGAAAGTACTCACCCCAGACCATACGCAAGTTACACAAGCTGTGTCCACGCGGTAATAATAATGATAATAATAGACCAGCATTTATATGCGCCATCAATCTAGAAATTCTATTCCGAGGCGCATCATATATTCATACTGTACGGTAAAAGCCAATCTTTGCGCGCAATCTTGTAGTTTGGAAATTACAAGATAACAACGAGTTTAGCGTGTCAAAACGAGCGCAAATCACAAGATACTTACAAGATATCTTTAAGATACTTACAAGATAACTTTTTTTTTTTTTGGGGGGGGGGGTTTAGGGAGGGCAAAACGCGTTTCGCCGGGGGGCAGGGGGCGGGCGGCCACCCGCTGCCCCCCTCCGCTTCCGGAGACTATGTAATGAAGCATATTTTTCATTTTGATGTGTGTGAGGCGTTTCCCAATACTGTCACTTGGCTTTAAGCGTTTGCTTAAAGCAAATCTTTCTAACTCTCAATTGATGAGTTTACATTCCTGCATGATTGGATGATTGTGAGAGTCTGCGGGTACTTGAATATACTACTCATGTGTAATTGCATATTTCATGTTAATTGTTTGATGAAAATTTAGTAACATTTTCACCAGGTTTGATGAAAAACTTACCCGTTCCCGTTTCACAATATGTTCCTGCAAAGTACGGTGCACAGAAACACGTGTAGCCGGGAAGTGTTTCCACACACGTAGAGTTATTCGTGCAATGATTACTCAAACAGGCTGTGTTTAGAAAATTGTAAACGAAAGAAAAATAAACTAGTAACTTGAACAGTCCTGGCAGAGATTTTGACGCTAACAAATCTTCAAAACAATGGTACTTATATAGCTTATCTGTATTTTACTTTCACGACATTCACTAATTTCTTTAAAAATACGGCAATGCGTCCATGTTGTTTATGATTGAGCATGGTACCTGCAAGCACACAGTGCCAATTCATAAAAGGTTTGCTTGCATACGCGTTAATGTAAGAAATATGAAGCCTTTTCATTACAAATAGAAGGCTCCGGCCTACAAGGTAGTATGCAAAACTAAATATAACTACAAATGGAGAAAGAGCGCTGCCTTTCCAGTTCTTACCCGATTATCTTAAATACCTGCATAATTGGCTAGTATTCGCAAATAACATTTTATTTGATTTTTTTTAAATAGATATTTTGCAATATTTTCATCAAATTATTGAGCAAACAATTATCAATATATCGTGCAAAAAGTTTTGTACACAACAAATTAATATTGCACTCGGCCTATACGGCCTTGATGCAATATAAATGCAATCTAGTAAAATGGTTTTGTGTATATTCTGGTATATTTGCCGCCATATCATGCACTATTTGTGCCCGTTAGATAATTTGAATGTAATTTTAATGCAAGTAACACTATAGAAGCACAAAGAGTCGAAGACTGATTTAAGTTACAGTAAACCTTCGATATTAAAAGGATCTAGTAACTTTGTATACATTCTGAGCAAAAATTATGAATGGTTGATAACAATGTGCATTTTTTGCGATCCGATATGTCCACTAAGTAATGTGTGAAAATTTAATGTGAAATGGCAGAGTAATGAGCGAAACGGCGAAGTGATAATTGCTAACGCATTGCACCGAAGTTGTTCACAGTTATAACTGTCCAGTTGTTAATACAAAATCTGAGCACTTAAATCATTAGTATCTTTTTAAAGACTAAGGGAGATTCGAGAAAAAAAAACGAAACCTGTTCCGTGCATCTATTGGTAATACAAGCGAAACCAGGTATGAGAGGATCGTTGCAGTTCTAAGTAAGTTCTTTAGATGTCAATAATGTTACTACCCTGATAGCAGACTGACGCTTTTAAGGCGTCAGCAATTGGTCGTAAACTGGTAAACACGTCATACATCGTATGGACGACATTATTACGATGTCTTTATGACGTCTTTCAAAGACCATTTTTACCATTATATTTGTGTCGTTTGAACGACCTTATAGAGTACAGAAGCTATGACGTCATACAAATATATTTTTAGAATTTTCAAATTTGAACTTCATTTTCCGAAAGAGCATCACAAATAATGTCTAAATACCGAAAATCAATTGAATATGTTAAGTATTGGCTGAGATATGCCCATCCGAATGAATTTTTTGTCAATAGGCAATCAGTGTTATAGTGCTCTGGTTCATAACTTTATGAACCAGAGCACTATAACACTGATTGCCTATTGGAATAAAACTTATTTGGATGGGCATATCTCAGCCAATACTTAACATATTCAATTGATTTTCGGTATTTGGACATTATTTTTGATGCTCTTTCGGAAAATGAAGTTCAAATTTGAAAATTCTAAAAATAGATTTTTGATGACGTCACACTTCACCACTCTATTATGATGTCATTACGACGACTTACTATGGCGTCCTAACGACGACGTACGCGGGTGCAAGTTTACATCTTATTGACGTCATCTTAAAGACGTCAATAAGACGTAACTTTACCAGTTTTTGCTATCAGGGTAGATCCCTTTAATACGTACCTGTTCCCGTTTCACAATTTGTTCCTGTTGTGTACGGGGCACATATACACGTGTATCCAGAGAGAGTTTCCACACATGTAGCTTTGTTCTTGCAGGGATTACTCAGACAATCTGCATTCGTTTAAAAATGACGAGAACACACAAGACCAGCATTTTAAAATATAATTTTCACGAAGAAAACATATAATTGGCACACTAAAAAATATGCACCCCAACACACACAAACTGAACAATTTGGTCACGAATTTAAAACAAATTGAGCTCTACGTCATCATGCATTCATTTGCCTTTCTATCGGAAAGTACACATGCAGTGTGCGGCCTCCGTGTGAACACATTGTCAAATTGGAGCGTTTTATCAGTGTGAAAACCAACTCACACGACTATTAACACACTGTTAACACACTGTCAACACACTGTGATCACACTGCGAAGACACTGCGAGCGCTCACAGTGTTTATCCCAGCAATTTCACAGTGTATTCACGAAGAGTGTGAGTGTTTTTTTCAAACTGTTAAAACGCTCCAATTTAATATTGTGTACCACACTAGGGAACCCAGTGTTGTCGCACAGTGGCACAACGTTTTCTTTCCAGTAGGGTATTTATGATAGTATTTGACAAAACGATTGCGATTCGTTAAATTGCTTTTCAATCAAATTCATTAAGTGGCCCAGTGGGGTATAGGTTTTTTTTGCCATCAAATCTTAAAATGATCCATGGATTCTAAGCTTTAAGAAATATATACAGTGTGGGGTAGGGGTAGCTATTAAATGGACAAATTAAGGATTTTGTTATCAATGTTGATTATTTTCTGGCTTACATTGGCGATTTTTAATTGTACTTTTCATAAATAAAATTGTCCCAAATCAAAAATGTTACCATCTAAATTGTGTTTTTTCAGAGTGAAGCAGCAACATCTAATGTCATGCAGAAAATAAACATTGCAGTTTGTATGTGATTAACATGCCCTAAACTTCCATTGAACCAACTACCGACTATTTATCCCGATATTTTCCTATTTTCACCCATGTCACGTTTATCAAACAAAATAATATCAATATTGATTTGCCAAAAATCTGATTTTTTTTAGACTAAAATTCTAAAAACTTGAAAAGTATTTCCTCAAATTCAATGAAATTTGGAGGAATTATTCCTTGTTTGTAGATGAACACATTAATGATGGCTTTTTAGAGGTAACCCTATATGAAACTTGCACATTTCATATGTACATTTCTGATTTTTTGCAAAATTGCGTTTTGACTATGAAGATAGCTGAATAATGTAAAAAGCCATCATTAATTTGTTTGTATAGCATCGTAATATCTATCTTTAAAATGTCAAATGTATACGACCCTATACCTCGGAGGAGATTGTTTTGAATGTTGACTTGCGAAAAGTTTGACATTTTATTTTTTCTGTATATAATTGCTGTTTAAACTACTAATTTAAGTCCAATTGTCTTAGCTTCAATGGTTAGAAAGATATTTCCGATATAGTAAAAGTGTGCAAAAACGTCAAATAATACCCCACTGTGCCCCTTAAGGGTCATTCAAATTCATGCATTGCCGCGTAATCGTTTGATTTTTTTGTTTTACTTTTCAAGGTATGTGAATATATCATTTGAAACGCAGTTTGCATTATAAAACCATGTAAATATATTAAAAGCATAAAGTATTATACATGGTTGCTGAATGTCGAATGATTGTCATTGGTTTGGCGTCTTTTCCCCTTAAAAATGAAACAAGAAGTAATTTTAGATAATGATATCTTATTGATAATAGTGTTCATGAAGTTGTAAAACCAACACGCAACTTTAACAACCCCCTCCTCCCCCCCCCCCCCCCCCCAAAAAAAAAAGGCGAAGAAAAGGCGAAGGAATAATACTGATACAAACATGACTAATATCATGGATTAAGGGATGTCTGGCAATGAACTTATCCTAGCAGCATAATATCCCCTCACCTGGTAGAGAGCAGACCATCGGGGTAAGAGTGGCCGATATCTTCCTGGTGGCCTCGACGAGTGCTTTCGGAACCTTGGTTTTAGGAACCAGTTGAACACGTTCTCCATTCGGCATAGTCAGGCTCGAACAATATGATTGCATGTTACGTTGACAACTGTCTTGATTCCCTCGAACGAGCAGCCCTAAAACATGGAACAATAACAAACAACAAAGTAATATTATGACTATAAAATTGAATTTTCACACATTACTCAGTTCACATATTTATAAGGTTAAATAAATGTTGTAGAAACCCTTTGTTAGTTTTGCATACTATAAAAAGCATAGTTCCAAAAGCCACTAAATCCACTTTCTATAAAAATTCAGTTTACGATTTCTGTACATTAATGAGATAGTTCAGTTTGGTAAAGAGGGTGGGTGCTTCAAGAGATTTTTTGTGAGGTAATCAACAACTGAGTGTACAATTTAAAGAGCACACAACTTTTAAGACAGAATCAACTTCATTTTATCAAAATCGGTTCAGAAAGAGCTAATATAATAAATGTGGGTCGAACATTTATCCAACAATTCAGGAAAAAATCCATCAAATGCCGACATTTTTTTCGAAAATTTACCAAAGAGGTTTTTAGATTGTTTTAGTTTTAGTTGTTAATGATCTCTCTATTGTATCATTACTTTAACAAAACATCACATTCACAAATTTGTTATTAAAAGTGATTGAAACCAATACTTTGTTTAAATCTTGTGTTTTAATGGCTGTGTTTTGAATGTTAAGAGCATTTTAACTTGGATGTTTGTTAGTTTGCCTACCTTTCGGTCATGGTGGATTTATAAAGAATTTAAGGATCATTTTTTATTTTGTGTATAATTTTAAAATGACATATTTTACTCCTGAATGACCTCAAACACACTGTAATCAATATCACATGTGGTTCAGTTTTTGCATAATGTCTCTTGCATAATTTATTTTTTCATTCCAATGAGGACACCATCTAGTCAAACAAAAATGAAAGAACTAGGTAAGACCTCACACATAGCTTGGAAAAAATACAAGGTAAGAAAAAAGTGATCCTTAACTTTTTGTTAGTAGTATATAATAGTTTGTAATGATATAGTGCAAGTTCTGGTTACCAACATTCAGTTTGAAAAAAAAATTGTACCATCCCTTTAATAAGCTACGTAGCAATCTAGAAATTCGAATTTTATAATTTCAATTTCAAAATAAATTTCAATAAAAATCCAAATCGATATAATTATGGAACGTTACATTTTCATATTCCCATAGGCATGTGTACAAAGTTGGACAAAGAAACTTGCTTTTCTCCAAAGTTGACAATGGAAATAGCGCCCTTCGGAATACAAGGGATATTTAAGTTTTGGTAGAGAGGGCGCTTAAGAAATACATTTTTTGTAAGGTAGTGAAAAATCAAGTTTAAAATTTGAAAAAAACACACAATTTTGATTACAATATAACATTTATTTGTTTAAAAATCGGTCCAGAAACAGCTAAAAAGTGCATAAGTTTTTCGGATTGGAATAAACTTGGTGGACCAACTTTAATTAATAATACAAAATACTAAAATATGCTACACATTCTTGAAAATCTAACAAAAAATTGTTTTCAATTGTTTTTGATGATCTCTCTGTGGAATAATTTACCCCTAAACACAAAACAAAGCACATTCCTTTATTATGTTAAAGCCCATACGAAAACACATCTTATATCAAAATGCCCTACTTAGACTCCATCAAAACCTGCAAATCTCATTCAGGTAATTATGTAAAACTGTTTTGTTTACGGTTTATATTACATTTGTATATTAGTCGTCGTTGGTACATTATTAATATTAGACAATTGTATGGCGCGCAACTGTATACAGAAGTCAAGTGTGTTTTGCACCCGCATCCGCATGTACATACACGCTATACCGTGACCATACAATACAAAACGACCAATTAGTCGGGAAAACTGATTGTGCTGATTTTCATATAACATTAAAATAGAAGTCATTACCTTTAAAATGGCATATAATTTATCATATTTGGACTAAGCAAACCCTCTCAAAATGAACGCCAAAGATTTGGAATATGGCTGAAGCATTTTTGAAATAAGGGGGAAACGGGCTGCTTAAAAGATCAGTCTCTATTCAAGTGCTGTAATAAGATAATATTCATTAGATGACAAATAATATTTAAACATGATTTCCGACGCTCAAAATTTCACAGAAAGTAGATTAAAATATGCCTATTCAGGAAATAACAAAATCCTAAATCTAATATTTTGAACAAAATTTGACTATTTTAGCTAATAAGAGAGAAACTACCACAGCGGCATAACGGTCGTTTTGTGGTGTAAGGTCTAAACACTACGAAACAAACTACACAACACGCTTTTGAATATTACAAATTTATAGTTTTGTTTACAATCTAAATTACACATTTAGGTGACGATTTTAGTAATTGTAGCTTACCCCTTCCCCACCCAAGACACTATAATTGATGCTTCCTACTTGTCATGGTTGGTCTACTGCATTTATTTATTTGTATAATAATATAGATATATTGTTGTCACATTAAGAAATTATGATTGTATAACTTTCATAGTTTCGTTATTTTTATAATTTATGTACGGACAAATTTTCTTGGTATATTTCATTTTCTTTTTGTTAAAGGGACAGGCCCCCTTATACAAAACGTCTAAACAGTTTTCAGTTGACGGATGGGGATGAATGTAACACACACAAACATAATCAGATCGAACAGCCCTGTAATTTGGATTCTACGAATGAAAAAAAGAATGCGTCCTTCCATCAAACTATATATCGGTCAATAAAGGAGTTCAACTGATTTAGCATAATATTACAACAATATCACTGTTAAATTGTACTTATGCTTGTAAAGGTTTGTAACGGAAAAAGATCTTAACAATGAAGAATATATAATTACATGTAGTCAGTAGCGAGGTTTGGTTATTTTGTCTGGTATTCGCCCAGCTGTTGTTATCTGTGCGCGGGTCACGAAGCTAGCGCGGGTCACGTAGGGGTCACGCATAGAGATATGGTACTCCGTGGGATCCGTGAGCGAACTTTATCAACGGGTGAATACACATATAGTGCACAATTAAACGCTACCTGTCGTTTTATTATTTCGAGGGCTATAACTCCACGAAAAAAAATTGTTAAATGACATTTTCTTTCATATAAGACAATAACCTCGCAACTTTGAAATTTGGCTTGCAAAAGAGGGAATGTCCCTTTAATAAATGGAGAAATAAATCTGCCTTAAAACAAATCAAAATTATTCTGAACAAACATCACATTCAAATTTGCTGATACAAAATTGTGGAAACTTATGTGTCTGGAGAGCGCCATCTTGAGTTAACCCTAATAGGGCCGGGGGGGGGGGGGGGCATAATGGCCCCCCCCCCCCCCCTCCGCGATTTTTTTTATTGGTCCAAAACGCTGTACGATGACGCGCCGCGGCTTGGTGGCTTTTTTCTATCGGGTCTTGCGCACATTTTAAAAAAAAATTACGAAAATCGGACCTACCGTTACAAAGTCACGTGACCTTTTGTCTATGCATGTCAGCCCGAAAATCGCTCAATTTCGTGATTTGAGTACAAAACATATGGAAATATCAATTTTCGTAAAATGAGGTGTATCATTAGTTATTTGGTGTTGTTTACATGTTATATGTTGGTTTGGGGATTCAAAATAGTTAAATTATAGTTAGAAATAAAATAAACAACAAAAACAATAAAATACATTAGTTTAAAAAAACAAAGAAATACATAAGAAATTAACAAAACAATAGAAAACATAAGGAAGAACCGGGCTTTTCCAAATGTTGTTGTCGTATTATCATTACAAATGCTCTAATGAATATACGTAGTGAAAACCAGAGTTTAATTATGAAGAATATATGATTTATGGGTAAAAATATGAATGTCATGACTTATTTGCATAAATTACCATAAATATGCAAATTAATGCATTTTTCAAAATTTTTAAAAATTGCCATTGTATTCTATACACTTCACTTATCATGCGTGCAGAATTTGACGGCGATCGGCCGCTCCGCGGCCGAGATCTTAGGGGGGGGGGGGCCATAATGGCCCCCCCCCCCCGGCCTGCTGAAGACCTCAAATAGCCCGGCCCTTTTAGGGTTAATATGGCTGCTCTTTGGATACAAACAGCCCTTTTTTATATTTGTTTATATTTGTTTATACTTTGTATTGAAATTTTAGCACGTTCAATATACAAAGACCCAGAAATTCAAGGATTTATGTTTGATAATGTACAAGTCAAACAAATTCTTTATGCAGACGATATGACTCTCTTTATTCGGGATTCCAAATCATTTACAAATTTAGAGAAATTGTTTGAAAGTTTTGCTAGAAATTCTCGATTTAAAATTAATAAAGAAAAAACTTTTATATTATTGTTAGGCCCTTCTCAAAAGGAAAGTATTATTCTTTCATTTGGTAAAATAGTACAAATAGTCAAGATTTTGGGTATTTATTTTTCTTTAGAATGATGTTGAAGTTCAGGAAAGGACAAATTATAAGGAAATTTTGAGTAGAATAAAAAAAGTTGTTTTCTTTGTGGAAACAAAGAGATTTAACTTTAATGGGGAAAATCCAATTGATAAAAACGTTTATTTTGTCAAAATTGATTTATGTATCGGCGCTGACACCAGTACCGAATTGGGTATTTCAAGATTTTGATAAATTGGTTTTTGACTTTTTGTGGAATGGAAAAGATAAGATCAAACGAAATGTTATGTTCTTGGATTATTGTAAAGGTGGACTTAGACTAACAGACTTTCATTTATTTATTTCAGTGCAAAGGATTATGTGGGTAAAGCGACTCTTAACGGGGGATGCAAACATGGGGTGGAAACTGTATTTTAATTATTTTAAAGATGTTGGAGGAAGTTTGATATTTTATATTAATGCAACCGTAGGCATATCTGAATTAGTATTACCAGCATTTTATAGAGATATGTTAGACGTTTGGATAGCCACGAAAGTATTTTTGTTAAAAAAAGATACATCTAAAAGGAATGAGATTATTTATGATAATAGATTTGTTTTTATTGATGGTCATATTCCCTTTGATGAACAACTATTTAAAACAAATGTTTATAAGTTGCATAATATTGTTGATGGAGAAGGCAATATAAAAGCAAATGAGGAATTTCAAAGAAAGGGTTTAAATACTTTAGAAATTACTAAAATACAACGTATTTTTCTTGGCATCCCCCCTTCATGGAAACCATTTTTAAATAAGAATACTCACTCAAATATAGATAGGGAATTGGATATGGACTTTTTATTTTTTGAAAGAGTATATTTGTTAGATCAAATTAATTAAACAATTATATATGCATTTTTTATTAAATAAGAGAGTAGAAAATCATGCAGAACGAAATTTAGAGCAGATATATAATAGTAATGGTAAAGATATACAATCAATATTTGTAAGACTTAGAAAATGTACTTTGAATAGTAAGTTTCGAGAATTTCAATTTAAAATGCTTTATGATATTATATATACTAAATTACATTTATATACATTTAAAATGGTTAATAGTAATTTATGTTCTTTTTGTGGTAAATATGAAGAAACTTACGAGCATTTATTTTGTCTTTGTGATAAAGTAAAACCAATTTGGGAAGAGTGTGGGAATTTACTTAATTTAGTAGAGATTAAAAATATAAATTGGAAAGGTATCCATGTATGAATAGTTGAGTTAAACATAGGGAAGGAACAGTTATTATATCAAATAATAATTTTGATAAAATATATGATATTTATAGATAGTAAAAATAAAAATAAACCACCAACTCCTTTGGAGATTAAGAAAAGATTATTAGAAAATAGAAAGGAAGAGAAAAAATTAGCTGGGGACCGAGGTACACTAACATATCATTATAGAAAGTGGGACAATTTAGAATAGCTTCGTGCAGAACAAAATAGGGAAGGCGAATAGAAGCAATGAAATGAACATGGCTGATATAATGGTCGAGATTCTCACAAGATGTAGGCATGTTTCTGTGGATGTGTGTGTGGGTGTCTGTGCACGCGTGTGTATGTGTGTATGTAAGTGCTTGTATGGGTGTTGTTGTTGATCTTTTTTTTTTTTTGGGGGGGGGTGGTTTTTCTCTCCTATTTTCCCCTTTTTATGTTCATGCTCTCTTCATGCATGCATGTTTCATGCTTTATTTGATGTAAATAGGAAAAGTTCATTTTGTATTATTTAGATGTGAATGTAAAATCATATTCTATATGATTATGTTAACATACATATTATGTTATGTATTGTATTGTTTGTTATTGTTATTTTGTTATTGTTTGAAGAAAATAAATATCATTGAAAAAAAAAAAAAAAAAAAAGCCCTGCTACTTAACCGTATATATTTTTACTACCATTCAAGCATCCTTGAACTATAATTGCTAGTTTTAATGTAATTGTAAGTGTGTATTACTAACGTTATATTTTATCGAAACTGTACTATCTCTTCTTGCCCTTTAAATGGATTTAGTAACTCGTTGACAAGTGCAAAAAGTGGTGCGTGGTTAATACAATGCGTATCGATGTGATATGATATGTCCAGAAAGTAAAATGTAAACAATTCACTTTAATTGGATTTTATTTGGCCAAGAAATGAGCCAAAATTCAAAATGATATTTACTTACTCATTACACTTACTTTGTATACGACTTAAAGGGAGTGTCCGCCTTTTGCAAGTCAAATTTTAAAAGTTGCAAGGTTTTTGTCTTGCATGAAAGAAAATGTCATTTAACAGCTTGCCTGAGAAAACTAGGGTTTGAAACTTCTTTTTCATGGAGTTTTATTTGTTATAAACCTCCAATTAATAAAACGTCGCGACGTCCTTTTTTGTCCTATTCATGATCCTTCGCCCGTCTGTAAATTCGTCCACGTTAGCTACTGTAGCGCGGTGCTAATCGATCTCTCTGCACCGCCCGTACTCGGAGGTCCGTGGCCGTTACAATACAATTCAGCATGCATTGCACTGATAATGTGTAAGGTCTATGTCAACAACGCTTGGCACACATGCATTAAGTATGTACACCGGTTGCCGAGCTGATTGATATTACGTGTCGGGCTTGTAAATGGTCATACCATGGTATCTTGTATCAACTGGTTAATTGGTTCGAGGCTTAGCACGCATACATCCGAATAAAATATTCCAGACTTTCTGTCTGATTCCATTCTATAAAGCGACTTCTACCTAAAAATAAAGGAGTTTTTAAACCCCGTCTTGTGATGCCATATTTATATTTCCCTGACGCCCGCATACTGCGTGTATATCAAAACCCCACGCGATACTTTCAGCGGTGCCATATAAATATTTTGTTGATGATTTTTAAATGTAATAATATCTTTGA
Organism: Echinarachnius parma; assembly: GCA_037951105.1. NCBI lineage: Eukaryota > Metazoa > Echinodermata > Echinoidea > Clypeasteroida > Echinarachniidae > Echinarachnius > Echinarachnius parma. The sequence continues at coordinate 13,324 of JBAMJV010006270.1, read as the reverse complement.
ATAATATGAATAATGAATTAATAAAAAAGCAATTGGCAACAATAGTCACATTTGACTGATTGCCACCAAACAACAACAACAACAACAACAACAACAACAAACCGAACTTTCATTTCACAGACTTCCACCCCCCTGGTTATACTGGATGACATGTTTAGTGTTCCACAGACACAGTGCACGCCATATTGCCTGCGTTTGTCGTGTGCAACTTAATGACCGAAGAATCAAACTCAAACTTTTCTTCTTGCTTTTTTCTTTCATTAGAGATTGTTATTGTGTATCATGCACATAAAGTAATTGTATCAATACACAGGTTTTTCGTGAATAAGTTCATGATAGTTGTAGTCTGACAATTAATGCATTAATTGGAATCTTAAAACAATGCATTTTGAAAATTTTCACTACTCAATAAACTTTAATGATGATAATGATTTTGCAAATTTTGAAAAATTACAATTTTCTATTTAATATGTGCTCACTAAACGATTGATAATGTTTACTTAATATTGTTACACATTGTTTTCCTAACTACCATATGGATATTTTGGCAAGACGTATAATCTTGAAACAATTATTAGTTATTAAATTATGGGCAATTGTTTAGGGGGGTACTTACTTTTTTTTCGTTTTAGAAGTTGGCATTGGCACACACGGGACGAAATTAAAGTAAACATTTATAAAATTGGATGACAAAAGTTTGGAAATGGACGCTAAAACCTATATTACCTAGATAATAACGTGTTAAGTAATACTTACCACGAGGTATTGTGATGAGAAGCAAATATATGAACTCTGTCAGCTTCATGGTGCCAGCAAGTCAGATACTAAAAACAAGTCACAAACTATGAATAGAATGTCCAGTTAGCGGTATAGAACGTGTTTAATGTGGACAACTATCTGTAAAAATAATCATTCATCCAGCCGAAGTAGAAACTTAAAGTGAACCAGCAAACCAGAAAGACCTACTCGTGTAGGTGTGTCGTTCATCTGGCAAACCTCCGAGAGGGAGAGAGGTTTTTATAAGGCTGTGTAGAACAACTCGCCACGCACCGGTGTGTGTGTACGAAGCAGGGGGTGGCAGGGTCTGCAGCCCCCTTGAGTGTTGGAAAAAGTCATGCTCGGGCAAGATCATTTGATATTTGGGCAAGTCCATGTCACTATCGGGCAAGCTAACATTCTGGTAAGCTTGTGCAAAATTATGTCTAATTCGTGCAAAAAAGGCGAAAACTGCCTACGCCCATCTTTGCTGGTAGGAATGAAGGATAGAATATCGCTTTGATTCCGGCACAGACAGAACCGACTCGAACGGATCCGACTGTTTTTTCAGTCGAATCAGCTCCGTGGCTTTGCTCCGCGACTCCGATTTTGCCCGTCGGTAGCCAGTCGGAAGGAAATCGGAAGGAAATCGGAAACCAATCAGGTCCGATTAAACATGTCAAGCAATTTGCCAGTCACATATTTTGCCAGTCGAGAGACAGTCATATGTCAAATGGGGCCTATTCAACACGATGAATCGGATATGACCGATCGGGCCCAACTCTAGTCTGATTGAAACCATTCGGATCGGGTCGAGTCGGCTCTGTCTGCAGAAGGCTTTAAATGGGCCGCCACTGAATCGGACCGACTCCGGCTTTCAGTCGGATCAGGTCGGCTCTGTCTGCGCCGGCCGGGGCATAACGCGCTTCTCCTTGTCACAGGGCGGTACCAGGCGGTACCCGGCTGTTCGAGAAAATCCAAGCCGCGCTCGTTACGTATGACTAGCTATCTAATTAAACAGTACGAAAGTCACGTTTTTCAACCATATTTAATCCTGTTGTCATTTTTATTAGGCCTTTACTTATCATCATTTTTACATCGTGACTACTTTGCAAGTAGGCATATAATAATGCAATTTTGTAATAAATCGATATTTGACATGTCTGTGGCCTAAACGATAAAAATAGGTTGTTATAATTATCTATATATTATAAATGCTCATTATAAGTAACATTTAATTCCGCCACAAAAATTGTTAACGTATTGTATTGGTTCAATTGTGGGTTCAATTCCTGACCTAACTAGCCTAATCTAACCTAACGTAACTTAACCTAACATTATCGAATCATACCTTACCTAACCTCAGATGCGTCGATCCTGGGGGTGGGGGCAAGGGGTGGGCGGCAGTCGCCCCCAACGAAAATATATAATTTCGCAAATGAAGAAAACAAAATCGACGGATATAGTTTTCTTCATTTGCGAAAATATATAATTTCGCAAATGAAGAAAACAAAATCGACGGATATAATGCCAAAGATGGAAAAAAGGAAAAATTATCACTAATCAACCTTCAAAACAGCTGTGTATTTTACTTTGAAAAAGACTGCAAACTCGGTTTCACCACGCGCTTTGCAAATAGTTTATCATCAAGACTATGGGTAATTTCCATTGCAAGCTTCATAATTATTGGTTGTAGGAACGCAAATGTCGACATATTGTGTTGGGCAATGCAATTACTCAAACGTCCATTAAAGAAAAGGTGTTGAATAAATATAAAAAAACTACTGAAGGTGTTGAAAATTACACCCTCATATATTGCCGTAAAACAGAACATAAAATAATCTGAAATAAAGTTGTAATTCCTTTCAATTCGGTCCAGAACGGCTGAACGTAGAGAAAATCGGAATATAGACCGGCATCCCAGAGGTCTTTTGTGTATCGAAAAGCGTACTGATTGTTGAACATATGAATATTTAGAGGAGAATGTAACAAATCCAAAAATATGAGTCTCCCGGGGTGTACCCGTGGATAAAGGGGTCCTTTGCGCCTCCAAAGTTTGGCCCCTGGGGATTGTCCGATGCAGTATTTTTTGAGAATGTACCGTGTTCAACATCGCTGACTGCGGGGAGAGCGAAACAGATTACAAAGTGATCGCTGATGCGTATCTGGCAATTTCGGAAAATTTTACGTTGCCTGTTTTGAAAGACGAAATACACGTTGATGCATTGGGGATTATATCCAAAACCTCTTGCAACTTAACGAATATGTCTTACAGATTACAGAATACATATTTATAGCACGTTTGTATGCCAAAGGCCATATAAATACATTTGAATGAACCCCATCACCAAAACAAGATCAAACAGGGCTTCCACTTACAAATTAATTTTAAGACATTACATAAACACCCGTCTAGAAAATAGCCGAATGCAGAGGAACCAATATGAGCGCATGGCATAGCGACAGGGCACACATCCGCACACACAAACACACACACACATTCACCTATGGTCATGTGTCACGAGGTCGCCTCCTTTTGCGTTACAAGCCGAGTTGAGATCCTGCGAGAGAATGTCTATTGTCCTCTACATGCTGCTATGGCGCCAATATACACACATAAAACTGACCTTTACGTCTGATTTTGTGCAGCGATCGTGTCCGTCTACATCTGGGTTCATTTATAACATTTACGTACAGAAATATAATATCTGAAAGTGGAAGCTAATTTAAAATAAAAGACAACTTTGACGAGTCGATCTTCAACATTCAGAGGCATCTGCAGGGTAATTTAACGGATGTCATTTGTATCCAATATGTATTCTGTAATCTGTAAGACATATTTGTTAAGTTGCAAGAGGTTTTGGATATAATCCCCAATGCATCAACGTGTATTTCGTCTTTCAAAACAGGCAACGTAAAATTTTCCGAAATTGCCAGATACGCATCAGCGATCACTATGTAATCTGTTTCGCTCTCCCCGCAGTCAGCGATGTTGAACACGGTACATTCTCAAAAAATACTGCATCGGACAATCCCCAGGGGCTAAACTTTGGAGGCGCAAAGGACCCCTTTATCCACGGGTACACCCCGGGAGACTCATATTTTTGGATTTGTTACATTCTCCTCTAAATATTTATATGTTCAACAATCAGTAGTCAGTACGCTTGTCGATGCACAAAAGACCTCTGGGCTGCCGGTCTAATATCATCAACAAACTAATTTTGAAGTCGGATATAGGCGAAGCTGTACAGTTACTGTTCATGCACATTTTTGTCTAGAAAAGACATGTGGACGTGGTGTTGCAAGATTGGTAGAGCGCGCGCAAATTTCCGATCTCGAGATCCCGAGTTCGAACCCAGCCCACTCCGTTTGTCCTTCAGCAAGGCATTTAATCCACATTGCTGCTCTCTACCGAGGAGTATAAATGGGTACTTGGTCGGGTGTTAATTAGCCTTCAGCGCCTGGTGGGCAACTGGGCTAGTGTGCTCCCCAGGGAGTTGAGACGGTGCGCAAGATAAATGTGCGGGTTTGACCTGTACCTGATGACCAAGGGTTATAATAATGTGCTTAGAAACATTGTATTAAGCGCTATATAAATGTAATATATTATTATTATTATTATGTCATTCGTGTACTTTATGTGTCATTTGGTTGAAAACAAAGACTTATAAGCCCGGCGCAGACAGAGCCGACTCGACCCGATCCGACTGGTCGATCCATAATGTTGAATCGGCCTCGAATGACCTCCGACTAGCACTTGACTGGAAAAACCGGAGTCCTGAGGCAGCGCATACTGAGATAATCAGTCAGATCGGGTCGAGTTGGCTCTGTCTGCGCCGGGCATAAGAAATGACCCCAAAACGACGAAAAACGCGTATAACTGCTGGTAGGAATGAAGGATGCAATTGCGCCAGTTATTACCGGCACAGACAGAACCGACCCAAACGGATCCGAATGGTTTTTCAGTCGGATCGGCTCTGTGTTCTTTGCCCCACGACTCCGATTTGCCCGTCGGTAGCCAGTCGGAAGCAAATCTTAGGCCAATCGGGAACGATTCAACATGTTGAATGGGCAGCGACTGAATCGGACCGACTGTGGCTGTCAGTCGGGTCAGGTCGGGTCGGTCGGATCGGGTCGAGTCGGTTTTGCCTGCGCTGGGCTTAATGCGCTTCTCCTTGTCACACGGAGGCACCAGGCGGTACCGGGCCGCTCGATAAAATCCAAGTCGCGCTTGTGACGTATTACTAGCTATCTCATTAAACAGTACGAAAGTCACGTTTCCAACCATATTTCAATCCTGTTGTCATTTTTATTGAGCCTATACTTATCATAATTGTTACATCGTGACTACTTTGCAAGTTTGCATATAATTTATATGCCATTTTGTAATGAATCGATATTTGACACGTCTGTGGCTTAAAAAGAATAAAATTGGTTGTTATATCTATATTTTCTAAATGCTTATTATAGGTTAAATTGAATTCCGCCAAAAAACTTGTTAACGTATTGTATTGGTTCGGACTGCCGTCTCGAAATACGTGGGGCGTGGGTTTAATTCCTGACCTAAACTAGCCTAATCTAACGTAACATAACCTAACCTAAAATTATCGAACCTAACCTAATTACCTAACCTCAGATGCGTCGATCCTGGGGTGGGGGGCAGGGGGGTTTGGGCAATCGCCCTCTCCAATGAAAATATATAATTTCGAAAATGAAGAAAACAAAATCGACGGATATAATGCCAAAGATGGAAAAAAATGAATACTCATCACGAATAAACCTTCAAAACCGCTCAATTTGTTTTACTTTGAAAAAGACTGCTATGCAAACTAGGTTTCGCCGCGCGCATTGCAAATAGTTTTTCATCAAGATTATGATTAATTTGCATTACAAGCTTCTTATTGGTCGTGGGAACTCAAATTTCGTAATTTGTTGGGTAATGCAATTTCTCAAACGCACATTAAAGAAAAGGATTTATAATTAAACCCTCATATTCCCGTAAAACAGAATAGGAATGAAGGATGCAATTGCGCCAGTTATTACCAGCACAGACAGAACCGACCCAAACGGATCCGAATGGTTTTTCAGTCGGATCGGCTCCGTGTGCTTTGCCCTTTATACGACTCCGATTTTGCCCGTCGGTAGCCAGTCGGAAGAAAATCGTAATCCAATCGGGAACGATTTAACATGTTGAATGGGCAGCGACTGAATCGGACCGACTGTGGCTGTCAGTCGGGTCAGGTCGGGTTGGGTCGGGTCGGGTCGGGTCGGATCGGGTTGAGTTGGCTTCTCCTTATCACAGGGCGGTACCAGGCGGTACCAGGCCGTTCGAGAATATCCAAGCCATGCTTGTTACGTATTAGCTATCATTAAACAGCACGAAAATCACGTTTTCAACCATATTTTAATCCTGTTGTCATTTTTATTGAGCCTTTACTTATCATAATTGTTACATCGTGACTACTTAACAACTTGGCATATAATTAATATGCAATTTCGTAATGAATCGACATTTGACATGTATGTTGCTTAAAAGATAAAATTGGTCGTTATATCGATATTTTTTACAAATATATGCTTATCATAAGTGAAGTCACTTCCGCCACCAAACAACACATGAGTAGAAGATGTGAACGTTTCGTTTACGGCACGCGTAATTCCACAAGGATTATTCTGCAGTATTCTAATATAGACAAACAAATCCTTTTCAATTAGTTCTCAGAATTTTCGAACTGTGCAAGATCTTTATTCCAAATCAGACAGAAAATGTAAATTAGAAAATATAAATGAATGCGTAGTTTTAAAACAAAGTTTGACGTCCTTCCACAAAGAAGAAGAATTAATTTTCGAAAAACAATTTCTCTATTCCAAAGTCAAATAGCAGAATTGGGAAACGCCCCAAAGACACAAACTGTAATGTACGCTTTTATTAGCAACCATGCGATATACTATAATTTTTTACTAATATGTAATTATAACAATGTGGCCACGAAACCGACAATTTAGAACATAAACGTAGGTGCTCGATCGATATCGCCGACGTTTATTAAAGCTGCATGCAAAAGCTATGTACCCACGCCATGCGGGCCTGTCGACCATGCGGCCTGCATGGAAGTTGAAGTTGAAATTTCAGCATTATTTTAACGATACTACGGTTTTTAAAATACTATTAATTTCATCAATATTGATCAATTAGTTTGGCCAATATAGATGCTTTCCGTATTTTTCCAAATACTGTTATTTGGCTTACAGTTGTTTGCCTTGCACAACAAAAAATTATTATCATTTGTATAAAACAAACTAATGCAAAGGGATCTATATAGTAACATTCTAAAAATGCACAAATGTACATACCCCATTGTATACATATTACCAATAGATGCATGGAATATGTTTCGGTTTTTCAAATGTCTCTTTCGTTACAAAGATTGAAGTGAAGATTATATGATAGAAGTGTCCGGATTTGAATAAATGGAGAATATCAACTGGGTACAAAGGCATTGCAACGAGTTAGAGAATATCATTTTTATATAAATGTTTACTCATTATCTGGTCAAAAGACACTCATTTATCATGGAATCTTCACACTAATTTGACATATAGGATCACAGAAATACAAATTGTATCCACACTTCGTCTCTTTTTGAACATGAGAACTTAGTTACTAGTTCCCTTTAAAGCGTTTTAAACTATTGAACACTTTATGAGTCAAATTATAAATCAACGACCTCCAGTGTGATTACTTTAATGGTTACATGGTAATGATGGGATTATAATAATATTAGTATGAACAATACGTTGATTAGATGCATTTTATGAGAGCTAATTTATTTCGTTCAAACAATTTCACGTTAAATGAATGTTATATGGCCGAGTAATGAGCGTAAATGCAAAGTGATATATGATAACTCATTGTACTGACTGTGTACGCAGTTATGAAAATCGAAACACTTCAATCGTAAATATCTTTCTAACAAAAGGAAAATTCGGAAACCCAAACCGTTCCCATGCTTTCGTTGTTAATATGAATACAACAAGGTAAGAAAGAACTGCTATATTTGTAATGAAGCTTTGTGGATTTGGACAATGTTTTTTCGAGGAGAGAAATTCACATACAATTCACAATACTGACTCGAAGAAACCGATATAGCTGCAACAAAATGCACACACAAACTCACACATACACCAAAACACACACAAATCACACGCACACATATATACACACACATACACACACACACACACACACACACACACACACACACACACACACACACACACACACACACACACACACACACACACACACACACAAACACACAACCAAACAAACAAACCAAGATCATATTATACATAAACATCAACAATCGCCCCCATCCCCATCAAGCTTAGGCACATTATTTGGTTGCCCTACGTTTTTTTCACTGGCAACACTTTATAAATCATGCAGTTTTTACCCCTGTTACAATTGCCCCGATTTTAGGTATATCGCCACGTAATCGCGGCCACGTAGCTGTAGAAAGTAATATGTTGCAGTCATACTTTTCCATAAAGACATGTCGTAAGAGCCACGTAATTGCATTGTTGTTAAATGAGGTGAAACAGGGCTTTTCGGTGGCTATATCCGTGGCAATGTGTGATAATACGTGGCAGACCTGGGTATACGTGTCACTTACGGAAAGGCAGAGCTGAAATGTCTAAAAAGTTCTAACTTCTGCCACGTACATTCGGCCATGTTGACTGGCATGGCTTTTGACGTGGCTTTACGAGGCTTTTATGGCGCGATGAAATAATAGTTTCGGAATTTGCTTTATGATGCTCTTATTATGGCAAGGTACTATACAGGTATGTTTGACTGGGACATTTCATAGGGTCAGGGATTTAGGGTTAGGATTTAGTACAATTGTTTTGGTTAGGGGTGTAAATCTTTGCTGATTTAAGAAAATATAGTGGATTTTTTTCTTCGAAGCAAACATAAAATATGGAACCGTTTTACTAAATCAAACACAAATGTCTACAAATTAAAACAATAATAGTAATCTCAGAGTACAATATTATTGTTAAACTTTATTGATCAACATTTCATATCAAATTTGAATAAGTAACTATACAAGTAGTGATTAAAACATTAAAGTGTTGCATAAATACGTTTATTGTTAAATATCTGTGTCAACTATTAATACTTGCCTACAAATTATTTTGTACATGTTTTTTTTACAGCTCCAAATGGACAAATAAAGCCCGTTATATAGGCTCTAAATATTGATTTTGACTTGTTCAAAAATCTAAATTAAAAGCATTACAAAGAATAAGAACAATAAATTTACATAGTTCAAAGTGAATAAATGAATTAATTCGGAGGGATGGCCCATTCAGCACCGTCTTTATAAACATGGCTGGTCTTCCATGGGGTCCCCAAAATAATGTAGACCATAATCCTCGAGTCAGAAGATCAGAAGATCGGGACACTATTTTATAAGGGCTTTTGGTCATAAGTTAGTAATATCATACACAATTTATCGCAACGATAGTTACAACATTTTATACATCACCAAATTCTACTAATCAGGGTTTTTGAAAATGTGGGATTACAAAAATGGGCAAATAATGTATATCCTCCTCGTTTGGTAATTTGTTTCATCATACAATCATCTACTCTGCAAAGTTGAACAGAATGAATTTACCGGTCTACTAAAAATTTAAAAAACGAATGAAGATAAGGATGAATCCGGGGACTATTACGTTTTATTTCATTCTTGAGTGTCCTGATTGGAGGTCGAATGAGTACGAGAATGATGATGGACTCGACGACGAGTGGTTGCGATTGGGAAGAGGAGGATGCGATCGAGGATCATAGTTTTTTTTTTACAGAGGTCGATCCATCGCATATAGGGGTGTTTGGGGTGACACTTTTTAATAGGGATTTGTCGCTTTATACTTCAATGTCCTGGTTGGTTGTCGACATGATCACGAGGATGATGCTGGATCCGAAGACGAGCGTGGTTGCGCTAAGAAAGAGGGGGATGCGATAGAGGATCATAGTTTTGTACAGAGGTCGATCCGTCGCTTTGCATTATAGGGGTGTTTGGGGTGACGCTTAGGGAAGTGTCGCTTTATACCGGTATTTCAATGTCCTGGTTGGTTGTCGACATGAGCACGAGGATGATGATGGATCCGAAGGCGAGCACAGTTGCGTTTAGTGCGAGGAGGATGCGGTCGAGTATCATGCAGAGGTCGATCCACTGTTGCTGGACGGTAGACGACGCCTCGTTGTCGCGAGCGATCTTCACCAGACGTCGGATGTACGTTCCAATTCGCATGATCGATGAGCCGATACTTTCATCAAACATCAGCTGAAAAAACAACAACATGATAGTAATTAATGTAAAATAACGAAGTTAGGGAAATGAGTATAATTATTAACTAATTATTTTATCACTTCTATATATATATGAATGCCGAAAACGAGACTATTTTAATTACTAAGCTTTGAAACGATTTCATATTTATGTTGTTTATTTTTTAACACAACTTTGCTGTGCATCTTTAATTGAAAGAAAACAAAAAACTTACTTCGCTACCATAGTCAGAATCGGCGCTGTTGTGTTTCTCCCTCTTCTCAACTTCGCTTCCGTCCTCCTTCTCATCGTCCAACTCCAGCTTCTCGATCAAGCTCTCGCCGATCATGCGGCAGTCCATCGACACCTTCCGGTTGTCGAACTCGAACGGGTCGCTGCACGCCGACGACATCGACGCGGGGAGGTCCAAATCGACGATGCCGTTTACCGAATCTTTGGCGACGTCGTCGGCGTAGTGCTGGTCGTCATCCACGTATTCGTGGTAGTAGGAGGTGAGGCGCATGAGCTTGGCGGCGCGGTCGAGCAGGTATTTGCGGCACCAGGCCGGCGGGGGCGTGTTGATCTCGAGGTGGTAGAGGCGGAGGATGATGACGGAGATGGCCGTCTCCAGAGACATGATGGAGATCACTGTGACGAACAGTTGACCTGCAGGCATGGATGGGGTTGTTAACAAAAGAAATCCGATTTACATGAAAGGTTACAAATACAAATGTTCTCGTTGTGTTCTTTTGCTTTATGGGTGTCGATGTGCACAAATTCCGTGGTTGGGAGTGATGAAGGATGATGAGGAAGGTTATCAAGGTCTCACTCTGTCATTTAAAGATGACGTTACAAGGCAAACCGCTTCATTACCCATGAGTGAGACAGTGTCGATCTAAACAGTGTTGGTGCACATCAGAAGGAAGAAGACGAGAGAAATGAAAGCGTTAGACGTGAAAGCAGAAGGCTATCTATATCATGTATATAGGCGGTACTCTAATATCGAAATAAGTTAAGTAAAGTGAATAATTTATATTTACCCAGGAGTGAGACAGGAAGGCAACGAGTGTATACTAACAAGAAGATTGGCCGTGGGGAAATATTAAGAAAATTCTGTTCAAATAATTACTCTGATATACATACAAGTATATGGAACTCTATATAGAATAAATAGGTGGCAGATGTAATTTAAATTTCTACAACTACGATTTCGTTTCACCTAAGAGTGAGACGGAGTATAAGGTCTGCGGCAGAAGCTGAGCGACAAGCAACATAAAGGAGAAGGTAGAGGTCGAGAAGGATGAAGAGAAATAAATGTTCGACATTAATCGCCCATTTAAGGATCAAAATATTATCGTGAATAAAGTATATTTACCCAGGAGTGAGACGGAGTCGGAGGTCGGCGGCAGAAGCTGGGCGCCCAGCAGCAGAAAGAAAATGAGCGAGAGAAGGATGGTGATGTTGAGTCCGACCTTCTCGCCGGCAGCGGGCGGCAGCCAGAAGCTGAGCAGGGACACCAACGACATGAAGACGGACGGGAAGAGGAGGTTGAAGACGTAGAAGAGGGCCTTGCGGCGGAGGTTGATGTAGAAGATGATGTCGGAGAAGGGGATCGGGCAGCAGCCGTACTTGAGCAGGTTCTCCCGGACCGGCATGCTCAGGAGCTGCCACTGACCGTTGGGACTCATCTGCGAAAAGTCGCCAGCGTCTGAAAGTAAATCAATTATGATAAAAGCATCTTCTTAGGTGAATGAGAACAATTCTTCAAGAAATATTGTAAGTCAAGAAACGCCGAGCTTTCAGTTCTAGCAAACCCTTCGTCTGGGCGATGGTTCTGCTAAGACTGAAAACTCACCATGTCTTGACTTACACATGATTACATTTGCCTTCGTCATGTTCACAGCGGATAAGCCGTTTCCAGCATTTTTTTCTACTTTTTCTAGAAATATTTCCAGATTTTGACCGATCGTGAGAAAATCTTTGCCTAAAATAAAGTGATTTTGGTCCGAGCAATTATATTTTTGATAAATGAGGGCTGCGACATCCCACGGTCCTTGCCTTTTACGCCTAGAAAGCATTTATAATAATAGTTTCAAATATATTATTTGATATTAACTCTATTTTAGTGATATCAACCAATATGATTAAATCATTTCAAGATCAATATATGAAACTGCTTCACCTTCGTTTAATATTAAAAAAAATTACTACAACATTTTAATTTCTAGAAATACATGAATTTCATAACAACATTTTGAAAGGAAAATACTATTTATAACAAGTGATAACGATTTATTGAAAATCATTGCTACATTTTGTTTTATCTAATTCATATTTAATTTCTGATAGAAAACACTTTCTGTAAGTTGTGTACCTGCGACTTTCTTCATGATGACTTCGTTTCCTAGATAGGTCCAGGGGCCGAATTGCAGTATGCACTGGTGCTGGTCAAACGGGAAATACTTGATCCTCAGCTTGCATGAGCTCTTGAAGATGGCCGGAGCTTGCCAGAATACCGAACCGTTGTGGCTGACCACTGCATTGGTCAGCATGACATCCTTACCGGGCTCCTTGTCGACATCGGCACTGATTTGGGGAATGATAACAATTAAAATGTTTCAGTTTGTCATGCATGCCATGTTTTGTTTGTCAGCTTATACATGAGCTCTCGAAGATGGCCGGAGCTTGCCAGAAGACGGTCCCATTGTGGCTGACCATTGGTCAGCATGACTCAGACCCCGTTTACAGTGAAAAAAAGCGGGGCCGAGCCGCGGCTCGGCCCCGCTTTTTTTCACTGTAAACGCTCAAAAGGCCAAATGCGGGGCCAAAAGTGGCCGCGCATTTGGCCCCGCTCTGGAGGTTGTCTCGGCTAAACGCACGCAGGGACAAATGCGGTACCAAATTGGGAAAACAATTCATTGCAAATAACGCGCCTTTGTTAAATGTTAAATAGATTGTGCGCTATTCGATTCATGCATGTGATCAGGAATACGGGGACGTTATTTGTCTGACGTAAAACATCTTTTTATTTTACTATGTCTTTAATCTATTATGTTGCACGGTCTCCTAACCATTTTTGATAATCAACATGATCAGTGTGTCCAAGATTTTCTCTTATCAGACTAGTTGCAGCATTTTAATTAATTTTTTTATTTCGATGTTGAATCGGCCTCGAATGATCTCCAACTGGCACTTGACTGGAAAAACTGGAGTCCTGAGGCAGCGCATAC